>CAMTDV010000116.1:14760220-15012405 GCA_947069175.1 Scalesia atractyloides | reverse complement strand
AATTTTGAAATATTTTGAAATGTGTCGGTTATTTGTATTTACTAGTGTAAACTGGAGTATCTTCAAAAGACTAAGTGATAGGTTACAAAGAATGTAAATAGGCTGAAGCTGCCCGGTAAATGCTTAAGTGGAATTTGTAACTCCATTGCATATAAGCCTATACTCTGTTGTTCCATTTTTTAACTTTTCGATCCACTTGTGGATCTTTTCATATACTATCCGTTTGTATATTATTTTAAACATTCGGACATTTTTATTGTAATAATTTAGAATCCAAGACTTCTGCCGTGCTATCGGAAACTGGTGACTACCACGATACCAATCTTACATCACAATACTCCCCACCCTTGCCCAATGGATTTTGTGTGAAATCCAGGGTGTGACATAAACCGCCCGTTTAGAATTATTATTGGCGTTAGTCACCAACATTCGAGAGTTATCATGTGAGTGTTCCGGTAATTCCCTGAATTACTAAAGTAGGCTCATTTAACTAACCCTAGTTAGATGCAGTGCCATGAATGTATGACTAAATTAGATGTGGTTAGGTTAAAGTATTAACCCGAAATTGCGGGTTGTCACAAATGGAATAATCAATTTTAGCAAAACTTGCAAAAATAATCAAACTTGAGATTTGAATGGATAAGTACATTCGTACGAATGTAATACATTCACACGGAAGTATCACATCCGCACAAAAGTAACTTTGTTGTACTAAAATTGGTTACCTTCGCATGAAGGTAGAATGGTTGGTCCGTTCGAAATGTTTACATCCTTTCGAAATTAATGGTTGTGCATATTTGGTACCTTCGTCCCAATGTTACCTCCGCACAAAATTTGGTAATTTGTAAAATTTTGCTAAGTGTTTGTTTATGATGATTGTGCAGGCGAAAGCGATGAACTTTGATTCGAAACATAACATCTATTGTGTATTAGGTGAAAAATTATCAAAGATGGCTCCGTTCAAACCCATTCTAGAATTCTTTGATCATGTTCGAACAAAGAAAGCTTTAACTGATCAACACAACGACTATAGATCTCACGACACCGAGATTCTAGAAGCACGCAAAATTTTTTGGAGATCCACCAGCCATACATTTTGTTGCTACTATTAATAACAAAGATAAAGATGTGATTATAATAGATGATCTAATCAGAAGAGTGTTGGAATTTGGAGAAGCAGATGGTGATCCTACTGGATATCTAGTATGTATGGTTAAAGGATGTTTCTATAGGATGGGATATACAGGGCACATTAACGAGACCAGTTTTTCAAAGGCAAATGTTTCATGGCCTTATAAGTTCTTAATGCATTAAGTTATTCATGCTTTAGGGCACAGGAAGAGAGGCTATGATCTTGCTGTTAATTATATCATGTGCATGATTGTTGTGCAGATTTTTGAACGAATGAAAACAAATTTGGTACAGGAATGATTTTTACAGTATCTAAGGTTTGTACAAATGATGCTGGATGTTGGTGCATAATGTTTATTTCCTACGTCTTAGGGTTGTGTCTGTATCATGTAAAAGGACAAAATGTTAGATTTTATATTGTTTGTATTTAACTTCACACGAAGGTAGAATCTACCTTCGCGCGAAGGTAAACTACCATCGTGCAAAGATAAACTACCCTCACACAAAGGTAGCATGTCTATATATAGCTAGTGAGAGGTGTTAGTACGTAGGACTTTACCGACTACGACGGCGAAGCTCTGTCGGATTTCCTGATCATTTGTAACTGTTAAACATTGAATGAAATCAGTTAATTGATGAAATAGTCTTGTTAATTGTAACTAATTCATATGAATTCTGCATGTAAAAACATGTTTAGATAATCCCTTGAGAAAATCAAAGCTAAAAACAAACGAATTCATGTTGAAAGTTGCAAAAAATGTCAAGTTTGAACCTATATTCGCACGAAGGTAAACCTATCTTCGCACGTACACATAATTTTACCTTCGCATGAAGATAAAAATTTGTAAAGTTATAAAATATTTTACCTTCGCATGAAGATAAATCAAGTTTTAACATTTTTTACTTCACTCAAACCGATATCTTAATCGTTTTAGCATTTTACATTGTTTCAGGCGGGTTAAATGGAGAACAAGTTTTACAACGCATTTGCTACGTCAACTGAATTTGGAGAACAAAATGGGAACAATGGTAAAACCCCCCAAAGTTGATGAATTTGGAGGATTATGACAATTGGAGTGAAGTTTTGTTAACTGGGTGCAAGCGAACTATTTTAACTGCTGTTTTGCTATAGAAGAAAAATATACCACATCAATTGGGGAAAATGAATTGGAGAAGATGTTGACTCAGTTCACACCAGCTTAAAAAGAAAATTTTGTCAATGAGAAGAAAATGACGAGCATACTACAACAATCAATCAAAGAAGATGTATTAGCATTATTGCAACATGATGATAACTCACAATCATTATGGCCTGCATTAAGGTTGAAGTTCCAAGGAAGTTCACAAATGAGGAAGAGCAAAAAGGCACTGCTTAGAAAAGAGTTCGGTATTTTCAACCTTTTGAAAGGCGAAACTATGAAACATTTGATCGAGCGTTACTGTCACCTAGTTGTTCAAATGAAGAGGTTGGGAATTCAAAAAACAAATGAGGAGTTAGTTGACAAGTTGGAAGATGCTTAACCTGAAGGGGAGTGGGCTACGTACTTGACGATACTAAACAATGGTGCAGAGTATAGTGGTTACATCTTATCAAAGTTCATAGAAAGACTTGAAGGTCATGAACTATAAATGCAGAAGATGGCCAAATCAAAAGGTGTTCAAATGCAACAAGATGTAAACCTTTACTTTAAAGGCAGTTTTGTTGGTGTTCAAAGTCTGAAAGTACAAACCGCCTTCAGTGCTGATAGTTCTGCATGTCCATCTTCTAATCAATCTGATTTTCAATCATTTTCTAATTTTGAACCAAATTCACCCAAAATACCTCAGTCTTCACAGAGCTCAAACAGTTTCCAAAGTCAACAATATGGTCAATCAAACTCAAACCAGAGGATTTTACTGTGTAACGTAGCTGTGAATCTCCAAAGTCAACAATATGGTCAATCAAACTCAAACCAGAGGATTTTACTGTGTAACGAAAGCCTGGTTGCTGGGAGGATAGGAAATCCAGATTTGACCAAGGAAGATTATGATAAGATAGGTTAAGAAGAATTAGAGCTTAAAGATATCAAATGGTGCATGGCTTCTATAGTTCGAAGAGCTCAAAAATTTATGGAGATTACGGGTAGAAATAGTTTGGGAGGTTTGGATGGGAAGCTTGGATTTGACAAATCAAAAGTTACATGTTTCAGATGTAGAGAGAAAGGACATTTCAAACGGGAATGTACTGTGAGTCCCAAAACAGATTCGGATCACAGTAGTTTGATTGTTATCACCCAAACAACTATAGATTAGTTGCTTGAATGTGTAAAAGTTAAGAAAAACCAAAAGATGGAGTTGGAGATTCTTGTATGGATCAAACAACAAGTGTTGTATATGGAATCCCAAAAGATATAATCACTAAAAGCACCAGGATTTTCGGATTTAGCACAAGAACAATAATCACAACACACGAGAAATCACCAAAACTTATCCAAGAACCTTGGACTAGGGTTTTCCATTTCTAACATATATATACAATCTGACTACCCAGCGTATTCAATAAATATGTTGGGTACTTAATTACGCCGCTACAGGGATATTTCCCTGTAGTTACACTTTAGCCCTGAACTTTCTAGATTACGATAGAACTTTACAAAACCATCTAAAACCTAATTAAACTAAGTACCAACGATTTCAAAAGTTCTAACAATATCCCCCCTTGATCGTTGCATACTAGTCTGTTCTTCATTCTTGAGATTTGGTTTCTGGATTTGATGCAGCTTGATCTGCGGGCTAATCAGGTGGTGGTTGATTAATAATAGCTTCACTACACTTTGGGTCCTCCATCGTGACTTCATATGTGGATGAAGTCGGAGGTGGTGGAATAACTTGAATATCTAATTCAGAAGATGAATCTTTGGGTTGAGGAGAGGAGGATTGCGGCTCCGCATACTTCTCAACATCTTTCTTCTTTATAGATTCATCCTTTTTCTTTTTAAGTGTCATTTCTAAGCATAATCTCCATCATTTCTATCTTTCGTGCTCTTGCTCGCTCGACAGCTCGCTGAAAAAGCATGCCTTCCTCCAGGTATTCGTTTCCTGCGCTAACGTGTATCTTGTACCCATAAAGAGTATTCAAGTCAGATAGGCAGAACATGAATAATGTGGATATCTTCGTTTGAGTTGGATCTAATAACTGCTTCACCTCTTTTACCATCATAGAACCATTTCTTAAAATTGGTGAGGGTCATAGGTTGTTCTGGAGGAAGTTTCACCCTGGTAACCACTTTGGCTGGATTGATTACCCATGTCACTCTACCTTTTCCTGTAATTGCATCTTTGGTTGTTTTTTATGCGCGTTTCCTCGGGTGCTGAGGTTTGAAGACCGTGAATCCACGCACGCTTTCTCTAGGAATAAGTCTTTCAAAGTCGTTGCCACTGCTGCTGTTATAGGGATTTAACATATCATGCTTGCTTAGCCCCCGTATATCCCATGTCGATATACTTTGCATGTCATTTCCATTTTGGTATACTGGATTACAAATCCTCTATGCTTTACAATAAACAACCCAGTTAGATTGTAGTACTTCCAGTTTATGATTCGATCGGTGGCCTCTGTTTTCTCGACTGTTATGACTTGATAGAAATCTGGCATTTTGACTCTCTCCTTCTTAAACCATTCACGGTGCTGTGGAGCGAACTGATCTCCACCATCAGTTTCATAGACAACTTCATCCTCTAGACCCTATTCGATGAATCTGTGAGGCAATTCAATCCTATCAACTTCCTCCTCATCACTCTCTCTGTCAACGTTCACATCAACCGCAGATGCTAGTTTTTCATTCTTATTTTTAGCTATCTCAGCTTTACGTTTTTCTTCCTCTTTTCTAAAATCTGTCTATATTGAAGATATCTTCACTTGTGTATTTTGGTTTTCAATTGGCTGAAGTGTACAGTTCCTGCACCATCTCGTGCAATTTCTCCAATCCTTCTTGTTGAAACTTCATAAATTTAGATTTCGTGGACATGTAGGAATGTAAATCCTTGTTCTTCGTTCTCTGTTCTTTCAGCTTACTGCGCACCAAACGGTCGAAACATCGAAGTGGTCTGGCATCGATTAGGGTTAGGACTTCACCAAATAAACTTTATGAAGCTATTAGAGTTATGAAAGCATGGCAGAAGCAGATGGTTAGGGGTTTAGGTTTTGGAAAGTTGTTGAGGTTGGAGTTTAGTGAGGTTTCAGCTCACATAGGTCATTTTATGGTGGATAGGTTAGATACGTCAAATATGAGGATTAATTTGGGAGATAGGCATATCATGGTTGATAAAGATTCAGTTCGGAAAATACTAGGGGTACCTGCAGGAGACATAAAGGTGTCAAAAAAAATATAGATGAAAATGGTCATCCAATGAAGGGGAAATGGTTGGCTAGGTTTGATAAGATACCGGTTAGTTTTAAAAATATTGTTGATAAGATTAGGGAAGATTCCTATGAAGATAGAGATATGTTCATTCTGGATTTTATGCTGCTCTTTATATCGTGATCGGATGCACTAAAAATGGTAGTGTGATGTACAACATGTTGGACTTGTTTATTCATAAAAAGTGTTTCAAAGAACACGATTGGTGTCAGTTCGTGGTTGATGCTGTAAAAAGATGCAAAGATTATTGGGTAAGATGTGATATAAATGTGTATTTTCGAGGACTGCTTACCTATCTTGTGGTATGTTTAACAAACCTTTTTACATATTCTAACAGTGTATGCACATGTGTTTCTTTAATGAACCAAAGGAAGAATCAAGAGATTAAAAATGGTAGACTTGGGCTTGGAGAATTGAGGGATTTATATGATGTTGAAGATGATGAGGAAGTGACTGGAGAAAGGGTGGGTGACAAACCGAAGAATCATGATGGGGTAGAAAAGGGTCCGCAAGATTGGTCGTCTGCAGAGGTATATTAAATGTTATCCTATAATTACAATTTTGTTGCACCAATTGGTATTAAATATATAGTTATTCCATTTATTTTATTTTTTCATGGTATTTTATTCCATTATTTGATTGTTTTGTTTTTTTTTTGAACCCGTAGGAGAGTAGTGGAATGATTTTATCAATGTTTGATGAAATTGAGATGTATAAAATGAAATTGGAGGCTGTAATAAAAGAGCATACGACACGATACCCATCACATGTGTCTGTTATACCAATTCTTTCGAGGTATAAGGAATTTTTTAACAAGTCAGCTGTTGATACCTCAGAAGGAAAAGATGGTTTTACAAGTCCAATGATGAAAGAACCCGGTAAATGAAAACTGTAATTTTTTTTAAAATACAACATGGGAAGTTTACTTGGAACGTTAATAAATTCTTTAATATTAAGAAGTTGCACGTGTGGCTGACCGGAAAGGGAAAGCAAAGAGTCCAAGTGGCACAAAAATGCATAGGGATACTCCTATACCAACACATTTTACTTCTCCGACAACTCAACTTTTATGAAATCTGCAGAGGTAATTGAGGATATCATTTCAGGGGCGTATGACACGCAAAGGCTGGATGATATACCTACATTCAGCCTTGGCATGACACAGGACGAGTTTGAAAACCAAGAGAATGTGCAAACCCATATTGAGAACGAAACACGTGTTAGGGAAGATGTTGGATCTGCCAGGAAAGGCAAAAGAAAGAAGGTTGGATCGAAATATGTGCAATCGCCCTTTTTGACAAAAGCAGTGAGTGTGAATAGCTGGTTAAGCAAGAGGGAAAGTATGTTATGGAAATACCTGTCTACTACTTCTGACGACAATACGTATGTTATAATTACTTCTAAAGTTGTTTAGTTTTCCTATTCACATTTTTTTCAATAATGTTTTTTAATATTGTCCTTATTATAGTTTGAAAGTAGGCTTGTGTTTTTAATGTCATATGCAGGATGGCGAAAGCAAAGAAAAAAGGGTAGACGATGGCGCGAACAAATCAAGGAATGCAACAGAAGCGGCAGAGGTCGAAGCTTCAAATGCGTAAGTAAATCTAAATTATCTGATGAAAAATTAATATTTGTTTAGTAATATTTGTGATAAATCAGGATAAGGTTAACCGCATAACACATTGTTAGGAATTTGTCTAGCTTAAGTACATTAGTAAAAATAGGTTATTGGTTATTTGGTACACATGTGTATACTGGTATGACCAGGATTAGTTGGTTATATATTAAAAATTTTTCGGTCAGTTCACAAGTGTACTGAAAAACTAATGGAAAACAAAAAAGTCTATAACTTTATGTGCACTGAATAAGGTATAATAAAAGTAAAATTAATCAGATTGTGTACTGAATATCTACAAATACATGTGACCCAAGTGTGCTGAACAAAAAAATGTACATGAAATATGTATGTAACCATATGGGTGTTGTATGAGGTTTAATAATTTGAACCATATGTGTATTGAGAACAGTACACATGTATACTAGGGTGAGTTTTTTTAGTGTATGTGTAAAAATAGGTTATTGGTTATTTGGTACACATGTGTATACTGGTATGACCAGGATTAGATGGTTATAGATTAAATACTTTTTCGGTCAGTTCACAAGTGTACTGAAGAACAAATGGAAAACAAAGAAGTCTATAACTTTATGTGCACTGAATAAGGTACAATAAAAGTAAAATTAATCAGATTGTGTACTGAATATCTACAAATACATATGACCCAAGTGTGCCGAACAAAAAATGTACATGTAAGATGTGTGTAACCATATTGGTGATGTATGCGGTTTAATATTTGAATCATATGTGTATATAAAACAGTACACATGTATACTATGGTGACCATCAGTTGTTATGTTTTTGGATTCAGTTTTTATTGGAAAGTTCAGAAAGTAATAAAAAAATCTATAAAACAAATAATTCTATGAATGTAAAGTAAGGTACAATAAATGTAAAGTAAGCAGATTGTGTGCTGAATATATAAACAAAGAAGTCTATGACCTTTTTATCAGGCGGCTTGTGTTTGAAACCAAAACGGGAGTTGGTCTTTACCATTTTCAAATGAAAGACCTTCAACCAAGCCAGTGGGTGAATAGTGCGGTTATAAATTGCTTCGCATCAATGCTAAACCATGAAGAAAGTCAAAGACTTGCCGGGGAAAATGTTTTTGGTGGTGCGGATCAAGAGAGAGGATTGAAGCCGCGTTTGTGTTGCCACATAGACTGTTTTGTAAGTGATTCGCGATTGAAATAAAAGTATTAAATATTTTACTTGAAAAATTAAATTATATGCTGATTGTTGTTTGGAGATTATTTACTACGTGTTACAGCCAGATGATACGCTAAATAATAAAGCGTATGGAGATGTTGATCGGGTAGAAAAGTTTAGAAGTTTGTTGTTTCTCGTTGTGGATAAGAAGACATCGTTGATGAGTTTGTCAACCTATTGCGTAATAAGCTTCCCCATTCTTGATCATGGACATTTTTCATTGTTAGCTTTGATATTGTAAGGCCCGCAGTAACAGTGATTGATAATACGTAGGCAAATGAAAGCCCGGTCCAACTCATAAATGACGAAAATTTTTTCAAGAAAAATACTGCGTACAAAGTTGTAAGAATTTTTATTAAGTTTTTTTTTGTTTTTGGTTTTTTACTTTAGTTTTCAATAACAGTAATTTGGATTTTTTTGATTTTATATTATGCTTTCAGAAGGACATTTTCACCAAGTATTTGAAACTGGTGAATCATCCAAAAGCTATGCAGATTGAAAAGGCAGTCCCGTCTAATATCGACTTTCTGTGGAAGAGTATGGGTAACACTGTTGATTGCGGTGTCTTTGTCATGAGGCACATGGAAACATGGTTTGGTGTTACCGAAGGAAAATGGGATTGTGGATTACCTCTAGGTCATGCACAGAAGAAGACAACCTTGACAAAGCTACGCAAGAAATATGCGGTTAAATTGTTGACTTTGAGGGTGAACATCCACCGTGACCGTGTATTGGCTGAAGCTGAGGAGTTCGAAAAGGCCTTTTATTTCCGTTAGTGTAAGAAGTTGGGACATTTTTTATGGAAAATTTGCGTATCGTTGCGGGCATTTGCGTATCGTTGCGGGCAAAAACAATTTAATTCGTTAGATGTCATGTTTGATATTAAATAGGTTGCTACATATGATTTGCATCCTCAATGGCGATTATGCATTGCAGTGGCATGTACTAATGACAATCTTTGATAATACTAGTGGTATTTGTTAGGCTTAATCGTTTGTGTATTGTCCTTATTAATACATGTTAAAAAAAAACCTATGTAGAATATACGTACAGGTATAAATGTATCTGAGCGATACAATCGTTTTGAGCTAATAATGGACAAAACATGTAAAAAAAACGGTAATTGTGTGTATACTATTATTTATATGCAGGACATACATATGTGTACTGTGTGTACATTTCGAGAATACACATATGAACTGTAAGTATGTGGTGTTTGTATGTGATTGAATTACGAATCATACCACAAATATGGTACTCTATAGTATAAAGCACTTGTTAAATATCTAGTAAATCATGTTTTGTTTTAATAAGACGATCAACATACAACGTGTACTATGTGAACTGTACATATGTGTAGTTTTTTATTTGTTGACTGGGTTCAGTTAAATGAATTTAATTTGAAGTTCACTTATATAGTATATGAATACTGTGGAATAAAATATGCTGATAATGGTACACTGTGTATCACAATCGTATTTGAATTTTTATCAAACACATTTCCAATAAAATATAAAATATAGTAGGAAGAAACTGTAACCAAAATGTACCATTTACACCAAAAAATTTGTGTGAAAAATCAATCAAAATGTACCAGTTACATTGTAGCAAAAAATTTTGTTATGCATCATATAATTTAATTCAAATCATAATGTCATCATCTTCGCGCTCATGCGTTTGAGCTTCACTTACACTATCGGTGAGGTCATCATACTCGTTTGATTCACCATCTTCTCCCTTGCCGTCTTTGTCTGTAGACGAATCGTCCTTTGTGATGTTACCTTTTTTCAATGGGCAATTTCTTTTATCATGCGTTCTCACCCTTTTGCCGCAATAGTTGCATTTTCTTCTATGTTTCTTGCATTGTTTTATTGCTTTCTCTCGAGGACCAATTGGACGCTTGTGCTTACCACATCCTTTGTTTCGTATTTTCTTTGGTTCGGTACATGATATCTCTTCTTGTTCATTATGAGCAAGAATTTCCTGGTAAACAACACACTTTCTTAAGTTGCGGATCCGATTGAACTTCACTAAAAACCTTATCTTTCAACAATTGTACTTGCTCATCTAATTCCTGTAATTTATCAATCCTACCACGAACTCTCTCTCGACACAATTCCATATTCTCAAGTATCCTACGGCAGATTCTTCCACTTCGACTCTGAACTATAGATAATCTATTTTCAATGCTATACACACTAGATGGCAAAGCGTCTCTCCTCCATCTTGGGTGAATATACCGTACCAGAATCTTATGAACGTTATGGTGCCCAAAAATGCAGAATACATGACGACAAAAATATCCGTTTCTCGTAAAACCCATGCATTCACACGAAGCTAAGACGTCTTCTTTGTTGAAGGTGACCTTTAATATAATGATACAAGATGTATAAGTAAAGGAGATTTGTGTAGGATAATAATGCACACATTTGTGAATTGTTATAATGCACCCTTGTATTCTAATATGATAAAAAGACAGTTTACTGAATGTAAAAAACCAACCCTGAACTTGTTTATAACTTCTTTTATGTGGTCTTGGTGTGCGATCACAAAGCTGGTTACACCTTCAGATACACATCGTTTAGCAATATAACAATTTTCCTTGCCGTTGATAATTTTCTTTTGAACATCATAAAAAATTCTCCGTGTGTATATGTCATTTGCATGCCGTTCAATAGGCCAAGATGTTTTGAATTCGGGATTAGTGGTGTCAGTTTGATGCGTTAATTCCCTCTGTTTGTTCCGTATCCCATCAACAGATGTGTCCTAACACAACATGAACTGAACCCAGGTGTTGTGAGGACTAGAATTGGATTTGAACAAGTGGTTTGCACTCTCACACCTGGAAGTGGTCTTCATTAAAGTACACATCTGTATCTCGCGGAAATAAGACGGTATCCAGTTTGCCCGAATCGAATACATCTCGGACAACCAGGAATGGTCCTGTAACCCGTATTCAGCAATAAGATTCTGCCATCTACGCTCAAAAGTGTGTGGTTCAATGTAAACATTCCAAACAAGCTTGTGGAACTTCTGTTTTATTTCAGCATTCCTACTGTCGTTCCCCTTGATCTACATTTAATATAAAAAAAACTAAAAAATTATATACAAGACATGTTGCTTTAGAAATATACACTTATATACTAATAAAAAAAATTTGGATTGAGATTTAGTACCGGTAGTTTTTGAATAATGTGCCACATACACAACCTGTGTATTGACTTGTCAAAAACCTTTTCGACAGCTTGTTTCATAGCACAGTCTTGATCAGTTAGCACCAGAAGTGGTTGTTTAACATTGTGTGAATCAATGTATTTTTGAAGTAGCCATGTATAAGACTCGATAGTCTCATTATGAAGCAACCCTGCACCAAAAATTGTACACCTCCTGTGTTGTTCGACCCCAGTAAAAGGTATAAAAATTTTATCATACCTGTTTTTACAAAAAAATGCATTTAGATTTGTATATTAAAAGAAAAATAATATGTTCAAAATTTGATGTACTACTCACATATTTGTGTGATATGTCGCATCGAAGGCAATAACATCGCCAAATGAGTCATAGTTCGATTTCGATACCGCATCACACCAAAAAATTAACTGAAGTTTGGTATCAACAATGTGGGTGTTAAATGTGTAGTTTTCCTTGTTTTTGCTACGTTCCTTGAATTTGTCAATTATCATCTGGGCGTCCCTATCCCCGATAAAGTCTCGGATATCGCGCCCACAATTTTTGTAGTTGACAACTGTTCCGTGCACATTATGATGACCACCTTTTAAAACAACGTGTATTTTGTGAGACTTGGTTAGTCCTAAGTTTGCGTTTCGGCATTTAGCTATAAACTCTTGGGTAGAAAAGTCAAGCTTCATCCTCTTCAATGATAGATCAAGATTGTCAGGTATAGTAAATCCATGGTTATGTTGCTCTACAAAGTCATATATCTCGTACTCATATAAATTTTTTACACGCACAAATTTAACACATGCCTTGCAGTCTATGACTTTAACGTTGGACCGTCTTTTTGGTGAATTTGAATTTGGTTGATCAGCCGTACAATCTTTACGTTTTGGTTTGTTGGCTCTTGAACATAAAACGTAACGCCTATTAGTAACAATTTTGTCACCTATTTTTTCCTTCTGTCATGTACAAAGACGGGTTCCAACGGCCAGTTGAGCATACTCTTCATACTTAGATATAGCTTCTTCAATAGTACTAAATCTAGCTTTAATAAATGGTTTGAATCCGGGAGGGATGGTTGGTGTCCAGTACCTAGTACCATTAGGCGTTTCGTATACATTGCTGGCAACTGATTCTGCAAAATGGTTAAGATACACAAAAATTTTAACTTTATATTGCTGGCAACTCATTGTTTAAAATATTTATACACATGTGTACTGTGATATTAAACATTATAGATTACACAAATGTACTTAACTATGACATGCCAACGAATACATCAGAATGCAAAATACATGTGTGTACTGTTCTGTAAACAGCTTGACAAATAGTGACGGTCAGATTAAAAAACACACTTAAATCCTAACAGTACACATATGTACTGTTCTGCAAATTAATTGACAATTCAATAAAACAACTTAATCATACACAGCGCACGAAAGAACAACATGTATGAATATGATTAATGTCTGGCATATACAGCCCGCGTAGATCAGCCAAACGTACACATGTGTACCTGTTCTGCATCGCTCTAACTACAGCATTGAATTAAACATCCCAAAATGCAACACCGGCAAATAAATTCATAAGTTATAATCTGCACCGATCTTACAACATCAACATAGCAACAAACACAACAACGTATAACACTATTATACAAACATACACTGTCTTATCGTGGATCCACATAACATCAAACAGAACTAGACGAGCGAAGAACTCAACAATTAAACAAAGAAAATATAACATTTCTAACAGACCAAATTGAGGAAAATAAAAAAATACAACGGACCTGGACGATCCAACATAGTAAGAAAAACATTACCGTCATTATCACCGTTGACTGCATCATCGTTCACCATTTTCTTGTTCGTATTTGCGAAAATTGTTCGTATTTGTTATGTGTTCGTAGTTGTTCACAATATGCGGCTTAGAAAATAAACAGTTCAAACTAATTGTCAAAAATACAAGGAATTAGCAAAAGTTTAAGAAATATGTATATATTAATCATATGAATGAAGGTGAAAAGAATAATAGATTCAACAAACTATTCGAACAAGTCGGTAGAAATCTATGAAATGCCCAAACTTTTTTGATTATGTAACTGAATAACAATACAACCTAGATTATAGAATATTTGTTTTGATTTGATTATATATAAATTTGGATTAAGAATTTCTTCGAACAGTTTGATTCAATCTGGATCTTCTACCAGTTTTAGAAATTTGATTAAAAATAAGTTTGGATTAAGAAACGGTTAGAAAAAGTTACGATTCAATCTTGATCTTCTCCCCCAGTTTTTGAAAAATTGTTCTTACGCAACTGATTCAGTCTTGATCTTCACCCAGTTTTTTGAAAAAATTGTTCTTACGTAACTGATTCAATCTTGATCTTAACCCAAATTTTGAAAATTTGTTCTTACGTAACTGATGAAATTAAATTATAGATTAATAATATATATTTTGATTTGATAAAAATCTATATATTAGGAAACAATGTAACTACCTAATATAAATTTTGTTAACAAAAATTGAAAAATAATATAATAATGTTTAATTACCATCCTACCCTTGACAACTAATAAATAGATCAACAGTCTAGTTCAGTTCACACAGTTCACTATTCGAATTTTGTTCACAAATGATCCTAATCCTATATATATATATATACGTACTAACCGAACTGTTGATGGTGATCAAATGATTATCCGTCATGATACTAGGTTATATCACCTATGTACTTAATCTCTCGATACGATTCTAATGGGTATCATAACCCATGAAATCACATCAACCCAAATGGGAATAATATTGTCGAGAATGAGTATTAAGTCTAGATGATTATTTTCTCATATACATACTTTATCATATTTTATCGTTGTTGATTTCCAAATCCTCCGTTATCATTCGTTTACTTGCCAACCTAAGTTCTCCTCTTGTAAGATAACTCGGTGCTCATTCCACCCGTCAACCCACTTCGCGAACTCGTCAAGTTTGAAGGCTACGCAAAACCGTGAGTACACTCGACTCACTTTTCGTTTACAACACTTTTGTGTGTAACATGTTTATCTACACCAAAACTACAACACTGAAACTTTATGAAATGCACAAACAATCCTATACACATGAATACTTGATATGATTACTTGATGCTTATATCTTGGACATTCTTTATGTGATACTTTAGACATAACTTGTTTTAAGCCTTCGTTTAACATGTATAGCACTATAGGAAGTCACGCATCCCCCTCCATCGCATAAACTTGAGGCCATGTTAAAATAGCGTGTTTGCGTTAAGGGTTTGGCTAGTAGTATTGCATGCCTTGTATATGCTCTCGTAAATCATATTTTCCATGAGGATTCGTTTAAACGTTAATCGTATACGTATGCTATGCTTAAACTTGTGTACTCGCCTTTGCTTTTGCATTGAATTGTATTTTAAAACATGTTACAGGTTGATGAAGAGGATGCTATAAAATCAAATAGCAAGGACTTAGATACCCACAAGTACATGTTTAGGCTAAATTTGTTGTATCAGTTTTGTTGTATTATGTTATTTGTATTTTGCTTCGATGTTGTACTTGACAATTATTATTGAAATAAAATTTGGCTTTAATTAAATATTGACATTATTAGTGTTGTGAGCAATGAGCAATCTATTTCGTCTCACTCCGATGTTTCCGCCATCGGTTGGGGTGTGACAAGAACGATTGGAAGTCTTTCTTCTCTATATAAGCTTTTCTTTTCAACTTCGTGATTTGTCTTCCTTTGGGAAACTAAAATCTGTATCAATTTCCATCATGTGGCAAGTTCTTGTGCTGATCATTGATGAGCAGTTGGATGAATCTGGCGTACATAGCCCATGGACCTTTGGTTACGTTGTCCACCATGCAATAGAAGATCAAACCAAAAATGTTGAATGGTTGATTTGTACATAGATTAAGCATTGCAGCAAACCACTCCAAGTTGAGACCGTCGTACCCCCCTTTTCTGTGAGCTAGGCTCATGCAGAATGTGTGTAGAATAAATCTCCAATCCTTCGTCAGACCGTTTCTTTTAATCTCGTTCTGTCCTCGAAAATTGCTAACATAATTCATTCCCCGGAATCCTTCAAGTACTTCTTCTTTGCTCAGGTTCATTGGGTCTTTTGAACTTTCTCCGAGGCTTAGCACCTTTTAGGGTTAAATACGCCGATGTTATAAATATTTACGCTGATTAAAGCCAGTTAAAACCGCTGAGATGTTTACGGGATAATTTAAAAACCCTGGTTATTTACACTGAGACATGATTGATTAATTGACAAATACGCTAAATTTAGGCCTCGTATTAAGTCTTGTTTCGAGACTACAGTCAGCGTAGATATATATATCTACATTGAACAGTTGCTCGAACCCGCGTTTGAGGCTTAAATATGCGACATATTGATCTGCTAAATATGCTATATTCAACTTAAATCTGTTGTATTCATCTTTTTCTTGATTAACCTGTCAAACATCCAAAACCCAATCTAATCATGTCTTTTTAAATTCTAAACCTGATTTCTATGATACGATTGTCCGATAGACAAATCACAAACACAACTAACATACCTTATTGTGTATCAAACAATAATCGAATCGGTTCTAAGGATTTGTAAAGAGGGTTTAGTTTATGTTTTGATGAAGATGATAATTGAAATGAAGAAGAAAAGTTGTTCAAAGAAAAGAATTGAATATATATACCTAAATACCTTCCAGTGTATTTATTAATACGCTGGAAATTAAATACGCCGCCCCATTGAATTTGAAAGGATTCTTCAAATCAAAGAAATCCCATCCAAATACGCTCGAAAATCATAAAATTTCTCGAAAAGCATGCCCCTTTTTAACTAAATTTAGTGCAAATATTGAAAATAAGTTTAAGAAAATCATAATATCGCAATTTGGACACCGAAATTCATTTTTCGAACTAAGCGACCTCCTTTTTCACAGCTTTCTTTGTTTGAAACTCCGTGACTTTCCTGCTAAAGATCATACTGGCAACACTTGCCAGTTTGTTATTAAAAATATAATTTTGAATAATCGAGGCACAAGAAAAACTGTCACTATGTTTGTCCTCTTAAATCCATGCATCCTTCTTTCAACTTGCTTTCGGTGTGTGTTTTATCATGTTATGATAATATTGACAAAAATTGCAATGGCCCCTACTCAAGCTAGACTGTTAGAATGTTGTTTCTGTGAGTCCCACGTCAAGACATACCCCAATGATCAAGGTATGCACAAAAATTCCTTATAGCGGGTGAATATATATACTTCATTCGTTTTGTTTTTCAACGATAAATTAATCATCATTAGGTTGGTACTTTCGTACAATAGAGAGACCAATGTCTAACGAGGGCTAAGACAAATACCACAGTCGATACGATTTAAGCATTTGAATGACTCTCTATGAGAGCTTCTTCAATGTAAGGTTTTGGCCATATTGGCTCTTTTGAAAAGATATCATAATCGTGTCTAGGTCAGCATATATCTGGATGAAACAGAAGAGCAATTATGATATATCCGAATGATTAGTCAATATAGAGACCTGAAATCTCAGGCTTGGCAATCTGTTAAAGCAAGAGTTAAGACCATTAAGCCATATGCCGCAACGTGTTACCCGCAAGTTGCACAACATTGTGGGTATCCAGAATTCTTGTGTAAGCATTAACTTTTGTCGCCTAATCACAGTTTACTTGATGGTATTGTTGAATCTACTGCCACGTCGATGCTTGGTACCCTGTTTTTTGTTGTTTAGCATCTTGATTTTCTTTTCTTTTCTGTTTCAAACAAAAAGATAATGTGTTAGCAGTTTTCTATCATTTCTTTAATAACAAGTGTCAAACAGGAGATCAAAGTATTTTACGGATATCTTCCCCCTAAAATTTTATTTTCGAATGTCCATTGTTTTGAAAATGAAATTTTAATTTTGAAGAAAATCATTTTGGTGGGCATAGTTTTAAGATACTCATTTATTTTGAAAAGCGGGGTTTTTTTAAATATATATAGTCGGCGATAAAGACGCGATTTATTTCCACTCAAGGAAACCAACTGGTTGAAACGGGTTTTGTCAAAGGCTTTCATGAAAATATCGGCTTTCTGTTTCATAGTATCCACAGGCACACTTGAATGTATCCTTCCTTCATCGCATCTCGGATCGCATGAATGCGAATTTCAATGTAATTTGTTCTTGAGTGGTGGATTGGGTTCTTAACAATTCCTAGGCATGCCTCATTGTCAATGGATATCGGAGTCTTCATGATGTTGATCCCATAATCCAGCAACTGATTTTGTATCCAAAGGACTTGTGAGCAGCAACTGTAAGCCACTGTATATTCGACTTGAGTAGTAGACGTTGAAAATGTTGTCTGCTTCTTGCTTTGCCACGATATAAGACGATTTCCTAAGAATTGACAACCTCCTGAAACTGACTTTCTATCAACCTTGCAACCTGCATGATTACTATCAGAAGAAGCAATTAAATCAAAATTACTAGCTTTCGGATACTACAGTCCAAGCTTGGGTGTTCCTTTCAGATAGTGAAAAATTCGTTTAACTGGAGTTTCATGAGATTCTTTTGGATTTGTCTGAAATCGTGCGTAGATGTAGATAGCCCACGTAATGTCAGGCCTACTTACCGTCAGATACATCAACGAGCCTATCATCAAGCGATAGAAGGACTTGTTCACCGGTTTTCCTTGAAGATCAGGAGTGAGTTTAGTTTGAGCTGCAAACGGTGTGCTGGCGTTTTTGAAGTCGTTCATGCTGTACTTTGCGAGAATATCCCTGATGTACTTTGCTTGATGAATGAGGATACCATATTCTCGTTGCTACACCTCCAAACCCAAGAAAAATGTGAGCTCCCCCATCATGCTCATTTTGAACTTTGCTTGGACAACCGTCTCAAACTCCTTGCACAGCGTCTCATCTGTTGACCCAAAAATGATGTCGTCTACGTAAATCTGAACTAGCATCACATTATCTCCGATCCTTTTTGTGAAGAGAGTCATGTCAATTCTACCTCTCGTGTATCCGCATTCCAGAAGATATGTCGACAAAGTCCCATACCAGGCTCGAGGAGCTTTATGAAGACCATAGAGTGAGAGCTTTGTCGAGCTTGTAGTATCTTTTAGGAAAATGTGGATCTTCAAATCCAGGAGGCTGGCAAACATGCACTTCTTCCTTCACATTTCCATACAGGAATGCACTCATAACATCCATTTGAAACACTTTAAAATTCTTGTATGATGCGTATGCCAAGAATATTCGAATAGTCTCCAAACGTGCTACCGGAGCAAAAACTTCCTCATAATCAATCCCTTCCTCCTGTCGAAAACCTTGAACGGCCAATCTTGCCTTGTTCTTTATGGCTACACCATGATGATCCATTTTGTTATGGAATTCCCACTTTGTGCCAATGGGATACTTTGCATCTGGTAGACTAACGAGTTCCCAAACTTTGAGCTTACGAAACTGAGATAAATCTTCCTGCATTGCCTGCACCCAGCTAGAATCCTGAATAGCTTCCTCAATGTCCTTGGCACGGACTACGAAAGAAATAACATACAATCCTTTATTGATGACATATGTTTGTTCTCGAGTTCGTACTCCATCTTCCACATGACCAATAACATTTTCAATGGGATGATTTCGATATGTCTTGTTACTTGCGTTGGTGTGGGTCTCAATTTGTTGAGGTAGATTGGTGAAATGCCATTGAAATAGATAATTGGAGGTCCATCTTCTTTAGGTGGTTCATCCACATTCGGCTGTGAAGAACAAGTATCATTTGTTGATGCATTCTCAGCCGAAGTGTCACCATTAACTTATTCGACATGAAGGATTGCATTGGCTGAAACTGGGGTGAAAGGAGTTGTGATAGGGTGAAGCCAATGTCTGAAGGATCAAACAAAGGTTCAACAGGGGTCGTTTCTTTAGGTTTAGTTTCGGAGAGTGGTTCAGGAATATCGAAAGTGTTGAAAATAACATTTACATCGTAAAACCAATCTGGAGAATTTCAAGTGTTGGTGGTGTTTCCTTCTTGAAAGTCGACATAGTTTGATTCAAGCACCATCTTGGTTCATTTGTTGTAAACACGATACGCCTTCTGAGTAAATGAATATCACATGAAGTAGCACACATCACCAACTACTTCAAACTTGATAAGATTGTCTTCAGTGTTGAGGAGTGTACAAGAACATCCAAACGGTCTAAAGAAATCTATCAAAGGCTTTCTTTTGAAAAGAAGTTCATAGGCGGTTTTTCCATGAGGTTTAATGATGAGAACTCGATTCAACCATAGCATGCTTTGTTGACTGCTTCTGCCCAGAAGATGACAGGAAGCATGGAGTCTCTGAGCATAGTTCGAGCAGCTTCAATGAGCGTTCTTTCGTCCGTTCTGCTACGCCGTTTTGCTGAGGAGTTCTAGCTACACTGTACTTAAGGCGTATTCCCTTTTCCTCACAGAATGAGATAAACGTCTGATTTTTTAATTCAGAAGCGTTATCACTTCTGAGTGATTTGACCTTCAGTTTGATGACATTTTCGATCATGGAATGAAGGTCTTGAGAGTGGAGGCGTCTCACTTTTGGCTTCAAGAAAATACACCCATGAAAATCGAGAGAGGTCATCTGTAATCACCATGCAATACGATCTTTTAGCCAAACTTTTAACACTAATAGGACCGAAAAGATCCATATGCAGCAATTGCAATGGTGCAGTTATCGTATTCACTTCTTTGGATTTGTGCTGCTGTTTGTGTTGCTTGCCTTGGGCACATGCGGTATATTTTTTTGAAAATGGAAATACATTTGTGCTGCTTTTTGTGTTCACATGCCCCAACCGCCTGTGCCAAAACAGTGATTCCGATTCTGACACTTTGGAGATCAGACACGTCATATGCTCATTGGATTTTGCATTTTTCATATTGAGAACGTAGGTGTTGTTTTGATGAGGAGATGTGAGCATAATCATTTCGGTAGGAACGGAGTATTCGGGCTTGAGAAATAGGCAGTCCACGTCGTTTAACAGCACCGATATTCCTTTATCGTAGACTTGTGATACGCTCATGAGATTGTAACATGATTCTGGTACGTAATTGACGTTCTCCAATGTAACTGCTTTAGATATGACGTCTCCCATTCCAACAATCTTCCCTCCCTTCTCATCTCTAGCAAAAGATACGAAGTCGCCATCGATGAGTCGAAAGTTTTTCAAGAGTTCCTTCAATCCAGTCATATGACTTGAGCATCCATTATCCACGTGCCAAATGTATTCCATGAGCATTCGAAGCCATTTTAGCACTTTATTCTTTTATACAACTATAAACAAAAATATATCCAAGTTAGTTAGGTTTCGGAACCTAGACTTGCTTCAAGTTTCTCAGTGAAACTTTTGACAAAATCTTGTTTAGGTTCAGAAAATTTCTTGCTCCTGCAATGTTTCGCCGTATGTCCTAAATGACCACAACAAAAACATTGTTTGCAATTTGCTCTTTTCTTTTTGGGAGATGTCACGTGTGAAGATGATGTATGTGATGAGAGTCTTGAGCTGCTTGAAGCGTTGTTTGATGATGTAATGTAGCTTAAACTTTCGACTTTCTTCATTTTCTTGTCAATGCGGCTTTCATCAACTGAGCAATTTTCGTCATTGTCAGTGTCTGATGAAAAATTTGATTCTTTTTCTTTACTTGATTCATTTGAACCGAGATCATCAAAAGAGATAAAATCTTCTCCATCATCTTCTGAAGTTGTGGTGAATGAGTCCTTGTTGTTACTGTCTTCATTGATTTCCGCTTCTGTCTCTTATTTACCTATGTGAGATGGAACAAATTCTAAAATTTCCTCGGTGAGGAATTTCCCAAATCTAATTCAGGAATAAACACAAGAGGTTGACACACAACTTTTTCATCACAAAAAGCAGAATTTAAGCCATGACATTCAACCACTATATTCTCGTGGTTATGGGTCTCAAGTGTAGGCACATAGCCATTACAGTCATCCCGAATATTGAATTTATGCACACAACCATTACAGTTATCCATCCTAGTCCAACTATTACAGTCGTCCCGAATAGAAGTATTGTTTTTCTTATTACAATTCCAGGTGAACCAGTTAATGTTGGAATAACTGTCGCCCAAATATCCTATCCCTATTTTCGATTCTCCACACTTATCATCCTCATCGCACAAATCTTCTTTATGCTCAAACACATCTGCATTACTTTCAGAAATGTTAGTATTTTATCATTTTCGTAAGAGACATTTTGAGAAAAAGGATAATTTTTATCAATAAATCATTATTAGGATGAGGAGATGGCATAGGTACATAGTTTTCACTGTGCGAAGAAGGAAAGATTTTTCTTTCGTTTCCGAGCTTATCCTTGTACCCAATCCGATTCTTCACGTATGTCGTTTGTTGGCAATTTTTAATGTCAACCAGTGCCTTTTGGCTAATTTTCCATTTATCGATCGTGTTGCAATATATTGTTTTCATTTTGAGATTTTTCTAATCTTTCAGTTAAATCATTTATGATGAAATCTTTTCTAAAAACAAGTTCTTTTAATGTTTGCATTTCAGCTAAAGTTGAATTCAACTTTCTCTGATATGCAACTTCATTTTCTTTCAGTTCTTTGTTAAATTGAAAAACCTTTCTTTTTCTCTAATCAGGTCATGGTTGAGTCATTTATAATGTGCCATGACATTCAAACATGGTATGGAGCATAGTTTAGCTTTAAATTCCTATGGTATGTTGTTTACCAAATCTTCAGCCCAATCACAATCTTCTACCACCAATGCCTTTGGTTTGTTATCAGCAGCATTCTCATTTCCCTCAGTAGCGATTGGCCTTCTCGCTAGGGCAATCTCAGCATTCTCATTCTTCAACAGCAAGCAATCTCTCTTGAAGTGACCCAAATTCTTGCAATTGTACCATCGCAACTTTGACTTTTCAAAACCGGCTTTTCCGAGAGACAATCTCGCTCCTGTCTTATCTTGAAATTTCTTCAGTCTTAAGGTGATCATAGCCATCAGCCATTTGAGATCCATTTCTTTCATATCATCTGAATCAACTGGTGCATGTCTTTAGCTGAAAGAAAGTCTTGTTCCAATTCACACGACATAAGAGCCTCATAACTGCTGAGGAAGGTGTTAAACAGTGCAACATGTTCAGTGGAGATCTTTAGTTCTTGAGCATCACCGACCACAGTAGCTTTCTTGTTGGACTGTGGAGCCTTAGTAAGATGCACCGGCACTTTGAGAGCTTGAACCCCCGAAGACTGTGTGGGCAACGAATGCCATGTTCTTGGGCATAATAACGGTTAAGAAAATTTTTGTTGTGAGTAACCTGTTTGATTCATCTCTCTTTTGTGCACGTCCGCTTCGAAATCCTTTAGAGTCTTGATCAATTCCGAGGGTAACTGGTGTTGTACTAGTTAGAAAGGTTCTTTTGATAATCATGAACTATAAGCTCCATTCCTTTGGAAGAAAGTCCGAAAGTTTCTTGATTGAAGCATAGTTGGTAACAGGATTAGTGACTTTCTTTATTTTTGTTAACACATTCAGAAAACGGCTAACGTGACCTGCAGACTTTCACCTCAAACACTTCCAAACATGTTGTTTTCCTTTTGAATCATATCTCTCTTGTTTTCCATCAGTTCTTCATTGGCTTCATAGTGATAGATAAGAGCCAACCATACTTCATGAGCCGAGGTGTATTCCTCAAACAAGTTGTTGTCATCCTTTGATAGAGCCATAGTTAGAGCAGCTTGAGCCTGACGGTCATGTTGGATTAGTGTCCTATCTTCATCAGTGAAGGTTGAGTGTCTTCGTTGATAGTACGAATATCATCACGAATAACCATAGGAACATGTGGTCCTACAGTGACGGACATCCATTGAGTATACTGAAAGAATGAGTTGATTCTATTTTTTCTAGCTGCTGAAATCTTCGGATCCCTTCAATTTGGGAGGCCTAGTTGAAGTTCCAATTTCAAGTTCGGCTTGAGCGATCGGATTCAGTTGATTTGATTTTAAGTTCAAAGTTCTGATCAGGGGTTAATTACGCTAGTTTTTAAGTTACTGTGTTCAAATACGATGGTGAAGATCAATTAATCTGATAAATTGATGAGATCAGTGAGCAAATACGTTGAGATCAGTAATTACGCTGATGATTCTTGGACTCTTGGACCGGCAACAATAGCTAAATCCTCTAGAACAGATAAAAAAAACATGAGTTTGACTAAATACGCAGATCACCATGATAAAATCGATGAGGATCTTTATCACTGACTTCGAAGTCGCCTTCGATTAAACACGCTTGCACTATTTCGCTAAGAATTAGGAAATGCGCTAGTATATTGTCGGCGTATTTGTTAATTACGCGATCTTCAAACTAAATACGCTATATTCAAATTTATCGACACTGTCTTCAAATTTAAATACGCCCAACACGGTTTATGTAAGAACAAAAACCCTCGAATCACTTAAAAACGACTCCAAATCCATGTTTCTTTGTACCAAAATGACCCAAATTTTCACCAAAACACTAATTAATAACTACCTAATGATTAGACAGACCAGATCAAGCCATTTAAAGTTCAAAATTTTGAAAAACCTTGAAACTTTGAAAACTTTTGAAAAACCTTCAAAACTTGAAAAATCTTAACAAAACTCAAACAATCAACAGCACAAAGGCTTTGATACAAATTGTAAGTCTAGATTCAGATCATAGTGGTTTGATTGTTATCACCCAAATAACTATAGATTAGTTGCTCGAATGTGTAACAGTTAAGAAAAACCAAAAGATGAAGATTCTTGTATGGATCAAACAACAAGTGTTGTATATGGAATCTCAAAAGGTATAATCACTAGAAGCACCTGGATGTTTGGATTTAGCACAAGAACAATAATCACAACACCAGAGAAATCACCAAAACTTTTCCAAGAACCTTGGACTAGGGTTTTCCATTTCTAACATATATATACCATCTGGCTACCCAACGTATTTATTAAGTACGCTAGGTACTTAATTACGCCGCTACAGGGAGGTTTCCTTGTAGTTACACTTTAGCCCCTGAACTTTCTAGATTACTAAAAAACTTTACAAAGCAATCCAAAACCTAATTAAACTAAGTACCAACGATCTCAAAAGTTCTAACATGTACTAACTGAGAAGTCAACAGTAATTAAAGTCCTTTTGGTGATCATTACTACAAGAAAGCTATCTATCATAAGCCCTCATCACCACAATCAAATTCAAGGATGATTCAAATAGAAGACGGTTCATCTAATGTTAAAGACAAAACTTTAGTAGTCGCCCAATAAGACGAAGGATTTAACTAAAGCAAGTATATTTCTAAAAACGAAAGTCACGCACTTCTCGCAGAGATAACTGAAGAGCCTAAACCTAAATCAGAAGAGTATTCTGATGTAGTATTCGATGAAGCTCTTGAGGAAGCTGTTCTTGAAGGATATATTCATGAACAACGTGTTGAAGAAGAGAATATATTGCATAATGCTTTTAGAAATCTGATTCCACCTAATTTGTTTCCATCTTTTGTAGGATATCTTGATTCGAGTTATCAAGTCCAAGCAGAAGAGGAATCAAAGTCTAAATGTGTGGAATTGATAGATGTGAAGAAAGAGATGAATGCCGAGAATTTGACAGAGATTGCAAAAAAAGCAACGATGGCAAACCTTAAAGAGGTAGTTTCTGATGAATTCAAGGAAGAGTCAGTGACTAAATTTGTCAAAGAGTCGGTAAGGGAGGTTGTCAAATTTTAGGTTGTTGAGATTGAAAAAAACATGCAAGAGATGCCAAGAATCTTGCAAGGAATGTGTTGAGAAAGATAAAAACTATTCTGAACCTAAAAAACTTTCAGATAATTTGTCAAGTGATTATAACGAAACTAAAAAAGTTTATGACAATTTATCTAAAGCAATTAAACAATATGAAATGGTTAACATTGAAGATAGTGCAACTTTGTCAATTCTTAAAGCAACTATTATGGACACACAAATGGCAATTAACATTCATCTTAACAAAACTGCTAAACTAAAAAATGAGCTTGAAAATATGAAAATTAAAATGGAAAGGGTTAACAAATTGTTAATCAGTTATTCCACCAGTTCATATATCATTGATCATATTCTTGTTGAAAAGGAAGACGCTTAATCTAAAGTGTTGGTTATAACCATGTTCCACCACCCATGTGGGAAAGCTATCCTAGAAAGAAACCATCAGGGGTGGAAAAGACGCTTAATCTAAATTTGAAAACTGAAAAGAAAAATGAGTTGCCTGAGAACATTGATGTAACATACACTAAATCAGACACTGACTGTGAATCTGATATGGTTAAACTGTTGTTGAAAAGGTTTTGGGAAGTGAAAGTGATAGCACAAAGTATGAAAGTACTGAGTCGAACCTGAAGAAAACTAGTTCACGTTCACCTTCTGAAATGAGAAAGATTTCACAAGAATTATCTTGATAAATCAGATTCTAGTACGGATGATGATTCTACATTGGTTGCTTATACTTTGAAAGGATCTGACAAACCATATTCTAATCAAGAATTTCCGATTCAGAATGTGAATCTTGAGAAAGTATAACAAGTGTTTAAGCTAACAAAAATCATTTTTTCTGAAGTGAAAAATTTGAATAAGTCTTACTACTCTAAACCCAAAAGTTTTTGGAAAAATGATCCCAAAGGCAAAAATTATCCTGAAAACAAGTGTACAGGGTTGGGGTATGTTAAGAAGAAAAATGATAAGTTTCAAAAATCAAATTTTCCAAAGAAAGTAAACTTTGTGTTTGGATCAAGCACGGTAAGTGAAAAAGAAAGGTTGGGAAAGCAACAATCAAATGACGAGTTCTATGTAGAAAAGAAACATCGTGAGCAGAATTAAAGTTCATCTTCTGATTATGACAGTAGAACATGTTGGAAATGTAACAAACATGGGCATATTGCACGGCATTGTAATCAAAGCAACTCAAAATATGTTTACAGTGCAAAGAAATCCACAGAACATGTGAGACAAAAGAAACCTGAGTTTGTTCCAAAACATATCTTAAAAAGAAATAATGAATCCAACAAAATCGTGAAACCAATAATTCTAAATGTTTCAAAATCTGAAATTGGTGAAACTTCAACCAAAACCGAAGATTCAAAATTTTATTCATAACAGGCAATTCTAAAAACACAAACTTGGGTGGTTAAAACAAAAACATCATCTGTAGAAATCAAAACACCTGTTAAATCTGAAGTTAAACATGATGTTAATGTCAAAGTTCCAATATTTGATATTCGGAACCCATCCAAGACCGAGAAGGCGTGGGTTTCACTGTTTAAGTAATTGTTTAATTACATGTGTAGGGGCTCACATGATCAATCATATCAAAATGGATAATGGACGGTGGAGCTTCTCGTCACATCATAGGAATGCTGGCCTCTATGATGTTAAGTCTATTTATGGAGGCTATATAGGGTTCGCTGGAAATCAAGGTATAAGGATTGTCGGAGAAGGAAAACTTTCCAATGGAGTGCTCTCGTTCGACAAAGTGAACTACATTGTTGAATTGGAGAGCAATTTACTAAGCATTTCACAGATATACGATAAGAAGTTTACAAGACACTTCAATGATAAAGAATGCTTAATTCTAAAGCCGGGGATTCAAAATTCTTGAGGAGTGGATTCTCATGCGTTCTCCTTGAGAGAATGATCTTTAGGTTTTAGACATGAGCGTCGCATCCACTACATCAAAGTCGACACAATGTTTTGTCAAAGAAAATGAAACAGAATCGATTTTATGGCATTGAAAGATGGGGCACATTCATTTGAGAAAAATGAATTATCTGGTTCACAACAATCTAGTGGAGGGTGTTAATCTAAAAAGTTTACATCTTAATGATGATTGTCTTAGTTGCAAAAAGGGAAGCAACATAACAAATTACACCTAAGAAAACTTCTGAATTCTATCATATTACCACTAGATCGGCTTCATATGGATCCTTTTGGGCATGTAAATGTAAAAAGCATATTTGGTGATCTATACTGCCTCGTGGTGATAGACGACTATTCGAGATTCTCGTGGGTTATCTTCCAGGAGAGTAAAGATGAGACATTTGAAAATCTTATGATTCTCTTGAGAAAGTTAGAGAACTTGTACCATCTTCCAATCAGATGAATACGAAGTGATAATGCTACTGAGTTAAAAAATAATCTAATGCTCGAATTCTGTAACAATAAAGGTATTCTTCACGAATTCGGGGTGCCCCTATACTCCACAACAAAATGGAGTAGCTGAACGTAAGAATCGAACTCTCATTGAAACTACACGCACGATGCTCGCTGATTAAAAGTTACCTGTTAATTTCAGGAGCAAAGCCGTTGCCTTTGCATGTTACACGTTGAACAGGGTTTTAACCATCAAGGCACATAAGAAGATGTGTTTCGAGCTGCTTAACCAACGAAAGCCTAACTTAGAGTTTTTGGAACCATTTGGATCTCCGTGTACAGTCATTGACCTAGATGGTAAATTTGGTTCCAGATCTTTGAAGGGATTTTTCGTAGGATATGCAAGTCCATTGAGAAGAATATATTTGCCAAGTCTAAATCGAGTTAGTCTTGCTCAACATGTTGATTGTCAGAAGTATACATTGCCTACTCAAAAGCCTGGTGAATCTTGGATGTTCAACTACGAGAGTTTATGGAATTCTTTCGATCTGCCAGATGAACCAAATGAAGAACTTGTGTTGTTGTATCAACAACAACAATCGTCTAATCAAAAACAAGTTCCAAGACCGATAGTGGTTACTCAACCATCTAGAGCAGATCCGAGCATGATCCAAATAGAACCCGTCGTCGTATCAGTAGTAAATGCCACAGAACGCACTTTCGACCAATCTGACGATTCTGATTCAGATGCTTGGCCGTCATATGATCAAGATGGTGAATCTAGCTCCTATGAAGGTTCTGAGTAGATGACAAGTTTATTAAATCAATCTATAGGTCCTAATGATCAGAATGAAGCTTCAACAAGCAGTCAGGTTGCTGAGCAGAACATTACAAATATGGAAAGCGAAGTACATGTTCCTAATGAAGTAATGTCGAGAAATTTTGCTTACCATCCATCGGTGAATATCATTGGAGAGTTGCAAGTTGGAGTCAAAACGCGCAATCAGATCAACAAGGATCTTAGTAATTTTATACCAAAATTGCATCAATTCAAGATATGTGATTACATCTTTGTTTTATTTTGTAGATTGAGCCGAAATCAAATAAGGAAGCACTTATCATTGATAGCTGGATAAATGCAATGCAGGAGGAGCTGCACCAATTCGAAAAGCTTGGTGTCTAGAAGCTTGTTAACCTACCGGCTAATCAAAAAGCTATTGCTACTTTTTGGGTCTTCAAGTGCAAAAGAGATGATCGAGGGGTAATTGTGCACAATAAAGATCAACTAGTTTCAAAGGTTTTCATCAACAAGAAGGTATTGGTTATACAGAGCTTTATACTCTGGTCGCAAGACTAGAAGCAATCCGCATATTCCTAGCATTTGCGTCATGGAAAGGTTTTAAAGTATAACAGCTGGATGTCAAATCAGCTTTCCTTTACGGAAAAGTTAAAGAGGAAGTGTATGTTGGACAACCACCAGGGTTTGTCCATCCAGTGCATAAAGACAAGGTTTACTTACTTGATAAGGCTTTATACGGGTTGCATCAGTCCCTGAGAGGATGGTATGTAACACTCTCTTAGCACCTGTTAAACAACGACTTTACTAGAGGCACTTTTGATAGCACACTCTTCACACGGGAAGTGAAAGGACATTTTCTGATCGTACAAATCTATGTGGCTGACATCATCTTTGGCTTTACAAACGATGCGCTATGTAAAGAATTTGAAGAATCCATGGAAAAGAAATTTGAAATGAGTTCAATGGGACAAATGTAGTTCTTCTTGGGGCTTCAGGTCGATTAGTTACCTGATGGTATCTTCATTCATTAGACAAAGTATGTCCATGATATCTTGGAGAAATTCGATATGTCAGGAATGTCACCATTATCTACCCCATTGGCAATTAATCGTGGCATCCGTCAAGATGAACATGGAGTCAAGATAGATGAAACCTTATATCGATCAATGATTGGATCACTGATGTATCTTACAACATCAAGACCAGACATCATGTATCCAACATGCCTTTACGCATGATATCAATCGAGTCCTCGAGTGTCACACCTGATGATAGTTAAGCGGATTTTTAGATATTTGAAAGGTTGCCCAAGCACCGGCTTGTGGTATCCTCGAAATGACAACTTCGACCTCTCAGGATATTCAGACTCAGATTTCGGATGCTGCAAACTTAATGTAAAATCTACAACGGCTAGTTGCTAGTTCTTTGGAACAACGCTTAGTAACGTGGCAATGCAAGATGCAAACCACGATCGCTCTCTCTACTTGCAAGGCTGAATATGTTTCGGCTTCCAGTTGTTCTCAAATTTTGTGGATATAACAATAGTTGAGAGACTTTGGATTGCAATTTCTTGATACGCCCATATATGTAGATAACAAGGATGCCATTGATATAACTAAAAATCTAGTTCATAACTCTAAAACTAAACAAATTGAAATTCGACATCACTTTATCCTTGATTGTCACGAGAAAATATTGATTCGAATAGAAAATATCCACATTGATGAACAAAAGGCATATTTTTATACCAAATCATTTGATCGAACTAGAATTAAATATCTTTTGAGAATTAATGCTATGAAATATTTAACATCAGATGGAGAATTTGAGGTTGAATACGGATCGTATGACGACTTTTTGGGATCCTCATCGGTTTGTCACATTTTATTGTTTTTAGAATTTCTTTCTTTTAACAAAAATCCAAAAATATAATTTTTATTTTAGGGGAGAAATGTTGTAGAATATATAAAAACATTAAAAAATTAAAAAATATACAAATCATGAAAAAGACAAAAATAAGTTTTTGTGTGAAAAGAGGAAATGATAGTACATCAGTAGACTATCACGGTATGCTAAAAAATTGAAGTTTTATAAAGTTTATATAGGTCTCACTGAGGATGTGCAAGTAGGCTTCACACATTCAGTAGATTATTTCTGAGTTATAAACTTAAAAGAAAAAACTTCTTAATTAGTGGCTTAACATCTCTCGGATATATGATCCGAGTATACCGAAATTTCATTTGAGAGATTACCGGATTCTGAGATACTAGGTCTTTATAAATAATTGATATATGGGGTGTTATACAAGTTCTTATGATTTTGCATCAGCAATGGACTAGAACTTGTAGAATACTTTTGCTTTTAATGCCCAAAAGTACAACAAATTGTAGTATCGAAAGATCCAACAATTGCAGTAAAAGATTTCAAATTTGAACACTACTTTCAAGACGAGCCTTCATCTCTTTGTATGTGCAAGTGTGACATTCATACATTTTTGTCATTGAACAATTCCGAAACATTTTCGTATTTAATAAAATCTTGCGTTTTGTTTGCGAGAATGTGTATTTTTCAATTATTACACAATCCTGGAATTTTTATTAAAACAAATCTTTCATTTTATTGGTAAGAATGCAAAATTTTCAATCATTACACAAATTCGGTCATTTTTCGTGTTCGATAAAATTTTATACTTTATTTACAAACGTGTAACCGTACAATCTAACGAACCGACATCCACGACATTTCCAGACAAAATCCAAGTTACAAATGCCTTAATGCCTTTCATATAACCTAAATATTAGGTTGAGAGGAGTTAAAAATGACAAAACGCGACAATACAAGCCCAGAGGCCAAAATTGTCAAAAAAAGATTGCTTCATCACCAAGTTTGCCACCTATCTCCAATTTTTGACAGCTTTCACTCATTTGCCACACTTAATTTGTGTTAACACATGTTAGGGCACTAATCCATACTTGGTAACACTTGTCATCACCTCCTTGATCCTAAAACATTATAAATACCTTTGATTCATCCATTTTTTTAGACCACTTCAAAACACTTTAAAGTTAAGTGTGAATTTCTTCTTTCTATCCTTCTTGGAGCTTGTTTCTAGCCTTTGGAAGCCTCCTATCTTAGTTTGAAAGTGTTGTTCAACACAAGTAAGTACTCTTCTAGTTCTTTCATTATTTTATCTATTTTGAGCTAAAAGTCAAACAGTTTGGCTTCCTGTTTGACTTTCGGTTCTGACCATTTTGGTCAAGTCAAAGTTCAAATTGAACTTTACAACGTGATCTAATCACAAAAGTATTAATCCCTTGCCATTGTACCTTCTGATTACCAGTTTAGTAGGTGAGATGACGAGTCAAAGTTTTACGAGTTAAAAGTAAAAAAAGAACTTATAATATATATATATATAAATGCATTTTACAACGAAAATGTTTTTGGGTATTAAAACTAACGGTTTTGACACTAAATCAGTTTTATAACATTGTTAGACATGTTCAAACATGTCGAACTCGTCATTTCTAGTTTAGTGCTTATTTCTTAGTCGTAAGTCGAGCGGTTTTACTACCGCTTTGACTTTCGAATCTGACTCGTTTGTCAATCTTAGGATTCGACCAAGAGCCTTTTTGTGACCATAGTAATTTAGAGAATAACCCTCTGAGGTTATACCTTATAGTCATATAGTTTGGTAAGTTATATGATGAGTCGATTTTATTTACTATAAAAAATGCCAAAAACACCCTTTTGGCGCATAAAATGGTTTTAAACATGTAAGACCATAGTTTTGACATCTAAACTGATATTTTAACATAATAAACTTGTTTTGACATACAAGACTCATCATCGGACTATTTAACCATCCAAACCCATAGTTATGCTTACGACCCGTTAAAGTGTCGTAAACCATTTTAACAAGTCGTAACGGGTCAAAGCACTTAGAAACTCTTCCAAATCAGAATGTAAGGTATTATAAACCATATCATATGAGTCCCAACACTCGTTTGGTTTATAAGACCTCATTCTATCCAATCCTCCGATTAAAGTCTCGACACACTAACCATAATATTCCGATACATTAGGACACACTTGAACTCTTCAATCCTTGAGCTTTGTTTGATCATTTGAACAAGACATTTACGCAATCCAAGTGAGTACATAGCCCCCTCTTTTATGTTTTCAAATGTTTTGGGGTGATTCATATGTGCCTATCACTACTATCTAGGTTTCATGACATTATATATGTTTTTATTATCTAGTACATATAGTACATGATTTCAAAGACATTTTTGCTCGTACTATTACCTAGTATTGATTCAAGACATTGCTTCGTATGTTGACTTAGCATCATAGTACATGATTTCAAAGACATTTTGCTTCGTATGTTGACTTAGCATACCTAGTACATGATTTCAAAGACAGTTTTTACTTCGTATGTTGACTTAGCATACCTAGTACATGATTTCAAAGAAATTTTTGCTTGGTAAATTGACTTAGTATGCCAAATACATGATTTCAAAACATTTCATGACATGCTTACATTGTTCAAGACATATTGGTGCTTGAATGTACAATGATACATTCATTAACATTGATCAGCTACCGTAGTATGTAATGGTACCATAGGATTGACAATCTCGTTCCCTCTACCTAGGTTTGTTGGAAGTGACTTTAGGGAATGGCAGAATCCGATGAACATTTCATAAAACCTTGTCTTTATAAGGGTTTATCCGACAATCAACAAGGCTTGAATGTATTCACCAACAATCCATATATATGTATCTACACAATAAATGTAATTGATTTATAGAAAGATTTTTTGTTTAAACAAGACCTTTGTTTATTCAAAACACTTTTTTATACAAGACAAGACATTTTCGTTATTTTACACAAGACATTTATTTTATGGTTTAAACAAGACTTTTGTTTGCCATAAAGATATTGGTTTATACATGACATTTGTTTATAAAAGACATTTGGTTTATACATGGCCATTGGTTTATACCTATGACATTGGTTTAAACAATACGTCTCATTTGTTGGCTCTTGGTAATGATTTAAATGACGAGACGTGTGTAATATGATAAAAGCATGGTGGATACGCCGTTGGTACTTCCTATACATAAGTGCTTTCATTATATTACATAACGTATCATTATCTAAACTACTTCAAACAAAATACAAGACATGACATATTTTATTCAAAGGCACGAGTTATTTTAGTTATTAAGTTAACCATGCATCATTTCTTTTAAATCATTTGATTTTCATATGATTTGTCAAAAGAAACATTTTTGTAAAGGATCATGGCTACTTTTGTAATAGTTGAACATTTCTTTTAACTTTCAAAGCCATGAGTCTTTATCACAAAACCTATGTTACTCACATGTATTTTTATGTTGATGTTTAATTTTCACATATGTTTCAGGAGCTAATGTTTAACTTTGAGCATGCTTCACATAGGGCGGACTTGGGCCTTAGTGACTTTAAAATTTGCAAGAAAATTGTTATGTTTTTTATTTCATTCTCCCAAGACAACATAAACAATTAAATTCAATAATACAAAACTTTATGTACCATGTGTTGTGAAACAATAATTTTGTGACATAACTCCCCGACGTTTCCGTCGAGGTTTGTTGTTTTACGCAGTCGGGTGTTACACAAAGGATGCTTCTACAAAGTGGGATATAAGGGGCATGTCAATACACAGTTTAATAAAGCTTATCTCGGAAGGCCTTACAAATTTTTGTACATTCTGTCATATCTGCGTTAAGCCACAGGAAAGGGGGAGGTAATGCTATAGTTGATTATCAGATGTGTATTATTGCAGCACTCGCGCTAGACAAGCCCTACAACTTACCAAGATGATATTTGAGCAGATGAAGTTGAACATTGATAAGATTTGTGTAGATGATGTTGGATGATCAATTTCCCAACTTAGTCAAAAACAAGAATGATGTGCTACCGTTCGATCACATGACAGGGCTATCTTTGGTGAGATTGAATTAGTATCTTAATCATTCTATAGAGCTGGTCGCTAGAGAGTTCTTTGGGAGATTCAAAGACAAGAGATACAAAGCACCTTCAAAGGATAAATGGAGAAATGAAGACAGTGATTCTGATGATGAGGCTGCTCAGATGGATGGTTATGAGCCTAAGAGAGGTGTGTGGTATGAAATAGAAGATACTAAGAAACAAAGCACACTAGAGGCCAAAGCTCAGAAAAGAAAGAGAGAAACAATCCTCAGAGATGAAACTACTAATGAGGAAGTAGATATTGAGCCAATTACTGAGCAACATATTGAAGCTGAAGTGAATGTTAAAGACGAGGTATTTTCTGCTACCTCAAATAAAGAAAAGGAAGGTGCATGTAGTGTTAATGATGAAGATTCTGAGGATACCTTCGTCAGAGTTGAAAAAGCTGAAAGGTTGGCTCAAATAAAAAAGAAGAAAATGGTTGGAGATCACGATGATGTGTATATTTCGTCTGATAATGAATCTAAAAATGAAAAGCCAGTTAAAAGGACACGAAGAGTTAAAAGCAAGCCTGAGGTTCAGAAAAAGACTACTGGGTCTCCAGCTATATAGAAAGCCAGATGGAAGTGAAGAGTAATGAAGAACATGAGAGAAATGAAAACCGCTTTTAAGAATTTTGAATTTGAGACGGCAAGTAAAAGCTCTGTTTGGATGGAACAGTGATATAGAAAGGGAAAATGTGAATGCTGACACGGCATCTGTTTCAAAGATCTGATGGCTAATATCTGTCCACGTGTAAACTCTAATGGATAATGGATGACAGTTGGTAGGGAAATTGATGCTGGGAATCAGTAGTGGTTGGGAATGGTGGTCATGAACAATGGTGATTTTACTCTATCAGAGGATAGATATTTGTGGTTAGAGCAAAACAGTGGGTTAACCTCAACTGTGGATGTGAAAAGCGGCAAGTGAGAACAAAGGATACACTTTTAACAGTGGATAATTGTAAGCCAAACAGAGGTTTCAAGAAACAGTGTTTTAAACAAATTTTTAGGATTATTGAAAAGTTTTCAATTTTAGCTATTTTTAAGGATGAATTTTTCATTTTTCTTAAAACATTTTAATGCTTTTTATTCTTGGAGAACAAATGTTGTTTTTATTCCATGTTTACCATGCCAATCCTAGAGATCAAACTTTCAAAGGTAGATGTGTCTAAAGCTTTTGTTAAAAGATCTGCAAGTTGATCTATAGTTGGAACATGATGCAAAGAAATCAAACCTTTTTCATAGCAATCCCTCATAAAGTGATGTCTAATGTCAATGTGTTTTGTTGTTGAGTGTGATACTGGATTTTTTATGATGTTTTAAGCTGCTTGACTATTTAACATTAGAGGAGTCTTTAGAGCAGTTACACAAAAATCAAGCAATTGAATTTGAAGTCATAAAAGTTGAGTAGTGCAACTAGCAGCAGCAATGTACTCAGCCTCTACCCTAGTTGTTGAAACTACAGCCTACATTTTGCTTTACCAAGAAACTAGACAATTGCCTAGAACTTGACAACCTCCTAATGTGGACTTTCTTGTTGCATGGCATCCGGAAAAATCACTATCAGAATAACCCGAAAGCTCAATATTACCATTAGTAGGATACCAAATACCAAGTGTGAGGGCCCTTTTATGTATCTGAATATCCTTTTCACAGCTATGAGATTTGACTTTCTAGGTGCTGACTGGTATCTAGCACAAACACATGTTGCAAACATGATATCTGGCCTAGATGCAATTAGGTACAACAAAGACCCAATCATGTTTCTATAAAAAGTTTGATCAACCAAGTCATCTTTGCCATCAATAATGACCAACTTTGATGCAGCCATGGGTGTCTTACATGGTTTACAATCATTCATATCAAATTTTATAAGTAGTTCTTTGACATACTTACTTTGATGAATGAAAGTACCATTTTGCAATTGCTTAACCTGGAGACCAAGAAAGGATTAGATTTCAGCCATAGCACTCATTTCAAACTCTGCTGTCATGAGTTCTCTAAACTCCTCACATATAGCATTACATGTGGATCCAAAAATCATGTCATCTACATAAATTTGGACAAGTATCAAATCTTTTCCTTTCCATTTAAAAACAAAGTTTTATCAGATTTACCTCTTGTAAAGCCTATGGATAAGAGAAAAGTGGAAAGAGTTTCATATCAGGCTCTAGTTGCTTGTTTCAAGCCAGATAAAGCTTTGTTTAGCTTGTAAACATGATCTGGATGAAAAGCATCTTCAAAACCAGGGGTTGGCAAACAAATACCTCTTCCTTGATTTTGCCATATAGGAATGCACACTTGATATCGATTTGATACACCTTAATGTTGTGGTTGTTAGCAAATGCTAAGAACAATCTGATGGCCTCCAATCTTGCAACTAGAGCAAATGTTTCATCATAATCAATACCCAACCACAATCCTAGCTTTGTTTTTGAAAACAATGCCCCTTTCATCTATTTTGTTCTTGAAGACCCATTTTATACCTATGGGACATACATCCTAAGGCAATGGTACAAGTCCCCATACTTGTTGTCTTTTGAACTGGAGGAGTTCTTCTTGCATGGCCTCTACCCAACTGTTGTCTTTTAGTGGCTCTTGTTACTTGACAGGTTGTGTCAGTGATAGAAAACCAGCAAAAGGACAAATGTTTTGGGATTGACTTCTAGTGAGAACCCCTTTATTGATGTTGCCAATAACTTGGTCTCGTGGGTGATTTTTAAAGTAGATCAGATCTCCATTATATGGAATGATGACATTGAGAGGTGAAGGCTATAGTGGGAATCATCTGAGCTAACATCTGTTGGCAATTTTGAATAGCCAAGATCTGTTTGGAATGGAGGTGGAGGTATAGGTGGGATTGGTGTAAATACAGGTTAACTTTTGCTTAAAGAAATTGGACTTTTATCAACAATGGTTTGATATGATGAGCTGGTAGAGGTTTGAGGATCAATAATAGTGGATCTAGTGGCAAAGTTTTCATAGTTGTTAGTAACATCTGTTGCTCTAGTGGAGGAAGTGACTTTGTATTTTGGAATCACAATGTCAAAAGCATACTCTTGAGGTGAAGATTGTGGTGTACCTGCAGGGTTAGTATTGACAGACACATCTTCAAATGTAAATTTATCTAAATAAAATAATTCAGCAAGATTTGCTAGGATTTTTAATGAAGAAAGTTCATTGAACTTGACATTTAGTGTCTCTTCCACACACCTAGTCCTTGGAAATAGAATATTTTAAATTTAAAATGAAACATGGGCAGCCAAATATTTTGAAATATGATATTAGAGGTTTGGTATTGTACCGAATTTCATAAACAGTCTTTTGATGCCAGGGGTTAAATAAAACTCTATTCTGTACATAGGAAGTAGTGTTAACAGTCTCTGCCCAAAAGGACAAGGTTAAACCAGAGTTTACAAGCATTGTTCTAGCAGCTTCAATTGGAGTTTTATTTTTCCTTTCAATCACCCCATTTTGTTCTAGTGTCATTGGGATGTTGTATTGCGTAACAATATTTTGACACACAGAAGTCATCCAACTCCTTATTTTTAAACTATGTTCCATTGTTGCTCCTAAGAACTTTTACTGGCAGGTCAAATTGTTTTTCAACTTGTTTACAAAATTTTGCAAAATTCTTTTAGTCTCATCTTTGGAGTGCATGAAATAAGTCCATGTAAACCTTGAAAACTCATCAACTATGATAAGACAATATTTCTTCTTTTTGAGACTCGTGATTTACAGTGCCAAACAAGCCCATGTATAGCAATTACAAACACTGGCTTGTTTTGGACTCTTTAATGGATTTGTATGAACTTTTGTGTAGTTTACCTTTTAAACAGGAAACACAATGTTCATCACATGTGAATTGTTTTGATGGAAGACCTCTTACAAAACCTAGTTTAGAGAGTGTGGTGATAGTTTTAAGATTTGTGTGACCAAGTCTTCTATGCCATAGTTCTGTCTTTTTGTTAGATACAACTGAGAACAGATATGCATTGGACATTGGATTATCTTTCAACATATCAACAACATACACATTGACATTCTTGTGAGCAACAAGCTTTGCTTTGCTCTAAGCTATGATTTGATCAATCTTTTTAACCACTTCTAGCCCAACAATCTAACAAGTTTTCTTAGTGAAAATGACCCATAGCTTTTGTCACTCATCTAAGATACACTAAGAAGATTAAATTTCAGATTGTCAATAAGATTGACATGTTCAAACTTGAGTTTTCCAGCCTGGACTGTCCCTGACCCTAACACCTTCCCTTTTGAATTGTTAACAAAGGATATATCACCCCCTCCATGTGCCATGAAATCTTTGAGAAGGGCTCTACATCCGGTCATGTGCCTGGAGCCTCCACGATCTACGTACCATAAACTATCAAGGCAAGTTTCACATTAGTAAACAATTAGTCTAGGTGAGTTTCCAAAGCCAAGATAGCTTTAGATGGGGTCACAGACATTCCAGCCTCAAGTCAAGCAATATGGTCAGTATTTTGAACAGATTTAGGTAACCTCTATTGTGAACCATTTCCTGTCAGTTGATCATAACCATGAGGATGCCTATTAACTCTTGGTTTTGATGGTCTTTTGTAGACCTCATAACCAAGTGGTACACTCTTGTATGCAGGTTGGCCATATCCTGTTCGTAATTTATTAGCTAGTGGTGCATCTGTTACCTAAACTTCTCTAGGAACAGAGGTTACATTCAATTGTTTTGTAACAGATGTTTAGACAGGAACAAAGGTATGTTTGGTCTTTTCCTTTCTTGGACTCTCAAGTCTTTTTTATTTATACTCATTTCTTTTGACTTCAAAATTTTTGAGATAAACATACTCTTGAGTTTTGTCGTTTATTTTGCCACAGATGATACAATTTGGTGAATCAATGATCACACTTGTTTTGTTTATATCATAAGCTTTTAGAAGATAACCATTTTTAGTGACATAATTCTTCTTTATAGAAAAGTCACAAAACAAGTTGATATTTTCTCTCTTTTCTTCCCTTTTCTAACTTCTTGTCAATAGATATTTTTACATCTGCTGGAAGATCTTTCAAGGGAATGATATTAACTTGAGGTGCTTTTACACCTTCAATGGCTGAAAAATCCATTGGCTTGAAATTTTCAAGAATGTGACACTCATCTGACCAGGTAGGTTTGAATTGTTATTTCGCAATCTTCTCAAAAGTTGAGGATCCTTCTAGTCTTTCTAAAACAATTTTCTTACCATTTGGCTTAGTGACATTTATTTCTTGACAAGCCAAATTTGTTGAAAAACTGGGTCATTTTTTCTGAAACCCACACCAAATTTTAAATTACTTTTGATTTGTGATTCTAACATCAACTAATAACCTCTACAGGACTCTACGCATTTCTCACAAGTGATCTGGGTAGATTCAAGCTCCTTTTTACAACTTTGATATTTTTCTATCATTGTTTGTAGTTGATCCTTGGTTATGCTTGATTCATGTTTGAGACTACTGATTTCACCATCCTTTTCTAACAGTTTAGATTTTAACTCTTTTGTTAGTTTTTCAAATTGTATTTCATCATTTAAGATCTTATTTCTAAGATTTTCATTCACCTATTTATGTTAGAAAAAGCAATAATACATTTGTCTGAACATAAGTCTTTAAGGACTTGATGTGATACCTTAGCAGCAGCCATTATGGCACAATCACATTCTCCTACATAAACACTAAAATCCCATGGATCAGACAGAGGTTCTACATTTCTTCACCATCTTGTCTTTACCAACAATTTCTTCAGTAACATCTCTTGTAACATCTGTTTCAACATTTTCACAAACCTCATCAATATTGGATACCACTTCCTCAGATTCATTTCCCTCCAGAATAGTGTCTCTTGCCATAAAACAAAAATTTTCAGTTTTCTTATCAGAAATAGCAACTAGAGCAAAATTTTCATCAGTAAGTTCCTTAGGTAAGCTACTTCAATCAACAAATCACTGTGTAAATAAACTCTGTTGACCGGTCTTTACCTGAATAGAGGTTCGTGTAGCTTGTGGTGCAGGTTGCACTTGGACCTGTGGAGCTGGGGCTTGAACATATTGTATCTGAGGAACAGTGGTTTGGACATACTGAACAGGAAAAGTGTTTACATGGTGTGCAAAATTAGAAGTGTTTTGCATGTGTGGAGCAGGGTATATTGGGAATAATGGACAGTGTTTTGAGTGTTTTGAGGTCTATGACTTGGATGTGTAATTTTAGGACCGATATTTTGGCTCCTACATTCTCCAGCAAAATGGCCTAGCCTATTACACTTATAACATTTGATCTTTGACTTATCCAACCCAACTTTTAAACCCCTATGCAACCCTAGAAACTTCCGACTAGTTTTCTTATAAACTTACTAGTTCTAACACTTAGCAAGGCCAATTGAAGCAAAATGTCCATTTCCTCCAAATCAACAGGATCAAAATGTTGAAGATCATTTAATTCAAAGGATAAGATGTTAGAAACTTGATTTTCCCTTCTACCTCTAAAAGCATAATTAGGTGAGTAAGAATCAGAGTTGAAGTTTCCACCAAATGTTATATCAATAAAATGATCAAAACTCTGATCCTTACTACCACCAGAGGTTTCTTCTTAACCAAAAAGTTCTGGACTACCAAAGACATAGTCATCAGCAACTTTCCCTGACTCTTGTAGCTTCTGTTTCGGGTTAAGCCCTCTCTCATAATTGAGAAGCCTACCATGAAGATGAGTCAAACTCATCTCCTTGAACCTAATAGCGGTTCTAGTTACAAAGGCTATAGTGTCCCATTTTTCTGGTAGAGATCTTAAAAAATGACTATTCAAAGTTGAATTTGGATAGTTAACATTCACAAGTTTTAGTTCACTTATTAGACAGCTAAACCTTTCAAACTATTGTGTTAATGATTCTCCTTTAACATGACAAAACGTTTCATATTGTTGGATTGATACTTCACAATTGTTTTCAATAACCTCCTCTGTCCCATCAAATTGTTCTTTCAAAGCATCCCATAACTCTTTTGCACTATTGCAATGTAACAAGCCAGCATAGATATCATTAGGCAATGCTGTTGCAACGATACTAAATGTCTTTGCATCTAGCTCGATTTTCTGAAAATCTTGCTCAGAGTAGTTTTTAGGATTCTTTGGAACTTGAACTTTTGGGTCCTTAGCACTCGATACCATCAGAACATGAGGTCCGAATACTATCGATTTCCAGCAACCTGTATTTTGTTGTGCAAGTATGTGACCCATCCGACGTTCCTAGATGTTGTACTTTGAATGTAAATAAAGTTTTACTCTGTTTTCAATACAAATGAACAAACGAATTAGCAAGGAGAGTTGACCAGTTTATATTAGATTGATTGTTAAATCAAATTTGAACGACCAAGCTCTGATACCAATTGTTAGGATTAAGTTTGATATTGATGTGATTGTTTAGATGAAATCAATATAAGATGATAAATAATCAATGAAACAGTGAAGTGGAATTTGATAAACTTTGAAATCACAATAATAGAAAGATTGTTTTCAAGAACATGCTTTTGTAATTATAATCACATATGCATGTAACTTTACAAACTCCCCCTTAGACTAGGATCACTCTATTTGTTCGTACAGAATGCGTAGAAGGAAAGTGATGAATAAAACAGTATAGGCACTATTCCATTTATAGTTCAATTCAAACCATTGAGTATCTTAGGTAGACGTCACTTTGAGAGTGAGATTTAGCAAACTAACAAACTCTAAACATTGCTAAACTTAAGCACTGTTACAATAAGATATAATATAAAGTCTATTGATAACAACTGCTAAGATATCCTCTGTTGGTCTTCAGTAGACCTTTGTCTTAATAGTTCTTTGATTCTTCATCAGAGTTAGTCTCCAACAGACCTTTGCTTCTAGTAGAGCTTTATCCTAGCAGATCTTATGAACAATCTTTATTCCTAGCAGAGTTCAGAGCAGCAGATTTGTATTAAAAAGGATCAGATATTAAAGATTGTTTTAGCTTTTCAATCATCTGTTCTTTGTAGGGTTCAATATATCTAACATGCAACATCCCCAAGTCAACGAACTAACCGTCTGGCCCCAACAAGTCCATTGTCATAGCCACGGTTTAAAAATCTGGTTGTAGATTGTTCAAGAACCAACCTTTTACCTCCCTATTAGCGCCGCTGAATACTTTTGCAATAATCACCGATCGTGGTTTGAAACCACCACAACACCGACTCAGATCCGAAATCCCACCATCGCTACTAAAGTTCTGGTCCTATCCATCTGCATATCGATTTTCCAACCTGATTTCATATCCCATCAACTGATTTTTTTTATAAATCACAATACCCCCACATGTTCTGTTCAGACTCGCATTCAATCGCCATCAAAGTTATAGTTCCTTGCTTAGTCGAAGAGTAACATCACAGTCGATCACCGCTTTGGCTAGTTGCTTAGCCGATCTTAAGATTCCCCCACCAATTCTCTATCGATTCTCTCTCGATTACACCCTCACAACACATACACATAGAATTTGTGATGATTTTCTTTTTTTCCCTTCAAATCTGATGTACACAAGATTTTATATACTTAAAAATATGATACTTACCCATAGGCCCCTTTATCTTATCACAATTAAAATTTTAGACCCTTGACTTGCTAAGCTTTAGAATAGGATGTTACATTTGGGGATCCCATTGCACGATTTTAAGTTTCGGTTTTTCACCGTCGGGGAATCTCCGAAACTCGCGTGTAAAGTACCCCAAGTAACCATTTTGCCCCAGGACAGTCTAGAATAAGTCTTGTGTTCCACTTATTGCCAATTTAGTCCTTAGTTAGTTCACCGTTTCGGGAGGTTCGCTATGCGTTTAAAGCTGACGGTTTTGTATAAAATAATAAGATTTTTAATTCTAAAAATCATTACTCAATGTATATAATTTATAAAATTCTGGAAATTTTTATATCAGTCGGTAAAAATATTTTAGAATTTTCGAAATGTATTTTCAGAATTTATAAAATCAATTCATTAATTTTACTAAATTCATTAAAACTGTATTTTAACCGAACAATTTATGCCTAAGATGATCCAACTTCCAAATATTCCCAAAAACTCACAAAAGCGTTCCAATATATGCGGGAACTTCCTAGAAAATTTTGAAAATTTTCCGACATCGTTAAACTGCGTTTATGGCTGTCAAAACTTCGTTAAAATACGATTTTTAAAACCCAAGTAAAACTCAATCAATGGTCCTCAAACTTTCCCAGAATGTTTTCATACTAAACTCAACACCCCTGTAATTTTTGGTGATTTATTGAGTTTGTTTAGTACTTTATCTGAATTTCTTCCTTTAAAAAGATTTTAAAAAATCACCAAAAATTCAGAAAAGTTCTAAAAATTTACAGGGAATTTATTTTCCACCCATACGTTCATCTTGCCAAATTTCAAGCTCAATGAGTACCCACAGACAAAGTGATGCTGTAAATTATTTTCTACCCCCTAATTTCGGTTTTCGGAAGTTATACCTAGCGAAATTGTGTTTTTATGCAACCCTTGTGTGTCCAGAAGCGAGATAAGCTTACGTTTAGTTTCTATACACCATAAACAACATAAATATGCTTAAATCCATGTCAATCAAGCTTTAAATCCATTCTTTTTCGATTAGGGTTTATTATGTTCAATTCTTGTCCAATACTTTGTGTTTTTGAATCATAATCTGACTTTTTATAACATGAATCAACATATGTCAGTAGGTTACATGTTACTTAGTGTATAATCAGATTAGGGTGTCAAGAACCCTAAGAATTCGGGTTTAAATAAGATTCTTTTTCTTGAAATCGTAGTTTTTATCATGTAAAGAACATAAAAAACAATAGAATTATGGTTTATACTTTGAGTTTTTGATGGAACTTGATGAGAGATTCGTAGATAGGCTGATGTGTGTGAGGAAAAGGTGTAAAGGGTGTGAGAAATGAACAAAAAAAGGTAAATTGGCATTTTTATAAGGCCTTAGGTCGATTGGACAAGTGGGGGGGGGGTTCTAGACTTAGTGTGCTAGTGTGTGCAAAGGTGAAAATTTAACCAGCTAACGTATTTGGTTTTAAACATATTTAAATGAAGAATTTGATCTGTAAAAATCTTAGCAAACCGACTACATGGTTAGATTCGTGTGATTTTTAAGGCACGAAAATCCTAAAAAAGGTTTTGGATATTATATATCATTGGACTCGAAATTTCGATAAGAGTCTAGCGGTACGTTTTGGTAAAATCTGTTTTTGGTTAGTTTTTGAACATTTGTAACGGTCCGGTTCGGTAAAACTGGCATTTCCAGGGATCACAGTTTAGCAACTTAGAAATGTTTTCTCAAAGTAAGGTGCTTGAACAGAAACTTGAAGGTTTCGGTTACATTCCTGATGAGTCTATAGAAGAACTGATTGGCCGGTTTGTGGAACTACTATCTGACATGAAGAATGCAGAAAAGGTAGTGTCTACTTATAGAGGTAACAAGAAGCTTCTAGATGCTCTAAAAAGGTTTCTAGAACAGCCAAAGAGTGGCTAGTTTAGAAATGTTAATCATATTATGTTGACAACCGACTGTTACAAAATGAAGCCTCATGAGCTGATCTCACTTATCAAATCAAATGATAAGGCTAACATGCAGAAGGCTCAAGTCAACACAACTGTTGCAGTCTGCTCACCCGCTGCTGTAAATCCTGTTACTCCTGTTGCTCCATTGCCTGCTGTAGTTTGCTCATCCCCTTCTTCTTACTCATAGCCAAATTTAGAATAAGGTGGTTGCTCAGGCACTCAGATTCATGACTTCACTCCCACTTCAAGTAAGGTATGTGTTGATAATATTTGATGTACTAGCGCCTGTAGAGAAAAGGTAAGTGGTTACAAAGAACTAGCCAATTCATTAATTATGCAATGTAGTTATCCAAATCTGACTTATATCAGATTAAAATGAAAATTAATGGATACAAGGGTATGGTAGAGACACAAAAACATGATATCCGACAGTTGCATGAAGATCTAAGTCAAGAAAAATGTAGGCATCTCCATTTTAAAGAGCTATCTGAAAAATTAACTGTTGAACTTGATTCATTAAAATCAACTTTTGATAATATACACTTTAATTTTCGAAAATTCGTTGTTTCTTGTGAAAAAGTCAAAAACAGGATAAATAAGCGGTTATAGTTCAGTAAGAAAGAAACTAGGAATAAAAGTCTAGAATATGTGAGTATTCCTCCACCATATAATCAGTCCTACACCGCTATTTCTATGACTGAAGAGGAGATTGCCAAACATACCTGACATGGTCTATGGGCGGGCTAGTGATGTAAAGGTTGAGCCAGCAAAACCCTCAAAAATTAATATCTTAAAACCTAAAAGGAATGTAACAAAGACAACCGAACCAGCATCTGCACTTGTCCTTGTTTAAATCAGAGGATGCCTCTAAGCAAACTAAGACATTGAGTTTTGAGAAAATGAAGAATCGGCTAATGAACCGACTGTGTCAGCTGCACCATTTGACTCCAAATGTAAATCACCTGAAGCAGCTGATTCTGAGAAATTGGAATCAGTTTAATCTCGTGAATCCAGTTGTGAGTCTTCTGGAGTAGCTAACTCAATAGGAGAGGATACATCAGAGCTACTACAAAAGGAAAGTAACTCAAGGTCTGAGTTTAAGTGTGTGAACGATACTGATGCTTCTACTTCATGTGCAGATGAGGTAAAAGTAGAGGATTGGGTTTAGGGGGAGGATGTTGTTTGCCAAGAGACTGCTGATGTTCGTTTAAGCACATCAAAATTGTCTATTGATGACCCTCCATATGTGAGAAAGGCTGTTTTTGAGCCAATTTTGAGAGGCCCTTCAAATAAATATGTGCCTCCAAAACCAGTAGTTAGAAATGAAAATGCTAAATCTAACATTGTTTTTAGAAAGAAAAACAACGAATGTACTAACTATTGTATACAGGGACATATCAAGCAGGGAAGGAAGGTTGAAAAGTCTACAAACAAATCATCCAACAGATCCTGTAACTCAAATTTATCATCGGTTGGATCATATAGATCGGGATATGCTCCTTGTATAAAGAAGCAAACATGTTGCAACTGTGGCATATTTAGTCACATTGCACGGAATTGCACACATCGTCCCTATGTGCGATATTATACACAGAATCAGAGGGTTACATTAAGGGATTAAGCCAGTGACCCAAGGTTAAACCATCTGACGGGGATTGGAATGTTGCGAAAGCTAAAAGAAAACATGCTTTGAAACCTACACAAGTTTTGAAAAACAACAATATTGAAAAGCTAACTGTTTTGTAAAAGGCACTAAGAAATTAGAAAAGCCTAAACAAATTTGGAAAGCAAAACATAAAGCAACAACATCACCAATCCTTGAAACAAAAGGGGACATGTGCTTACGAGAAGTATCTTATCTTGATGCTTTAGAAAAACCTAGGACCACGATTGACTGAGTACCGATGTCTTACTAATCTCGTTATTTTCAGGGACAACCAAGGAGGAGCTATTGACAATCCTTGGAATATTAATAGTGGTTGGTCAAGAGACTTAACGGGTAACATCTCACTGTTGCAAAGTGCTTTATTTTTATAGTTGATATGTTTTCATTGGAGGAGATAAGAAAGGTAAGATAAGATAAGCAAAAAGATACAATTTAAATTTTGTGCTCTAATCTTGATATTAAATAGTCTTAAATCTTATGACGGAATGGTTATGCAAAAACAAGATAAATATTTTCATTTTCTTTGGTATTTCTTTTGTGCATATGTTCTTGTAAGGTAAATTTGTGCATAAGATTTATGCACACATTTAGGGGGATAGAGAGAGACATATATGTATATATGCTTTGTTTAAGGGGAGAAAATTAGAAAAGTATAAAAACATTTGAAAAACAGAAAAATCCAAAAAGAGTTTGGAACACATGTAAGGTGCTGTAGCTGAAAAGGCTAGGATCCTATTGTGATGTCGATAGGCTTGATGCTCAAATTGATAAAAGATACTAAGTGATACAAACATAACAAACTTTGTACCATATGGGTAACATACCAATGGCGTAACCCTCGTCAAACACAAATATGGGTAACATACTAAGTGTTAAAGCAAAATTCGTAACGAAAAGGTATTTGCCTAATCCTCGTCAGACACAAATATTGGTCATTCTGTTGTATGAAAGTACTGACCTGTTCACCAATAGTCTGACGTTGTAAATCCAAAAGGATTAACTCAGTATACTCACCCGCTACGATGAATCGTTGTGCTTATCTTGATCGCGGGGGTATGTCATGGAATGGGACACACGAGTATTATAGTGTAATATTACCTTAAGCGTATCAAGAAGTTAAAAAATTGAAAGTTAAGCGTTAAAGTTTAAGAGGACAAACATATTGGCAATCACTTAGACTAGTTTAAATAAGTTTGCATTGAAAAGTGCTCCTTGGTCAGCCTGAAAACGATTTTGATCCCATTGAAATTGTAATTGTATTGTAACTATTTGAGTTAGTTTCTTCTTTTCTGTTTGCATTCTCATTTATTTGAAAAATAAAAAAAATAGAAAAATCAAACAATCCAAAACTAAAGTGTTTTATTTGTTTTATCAAAAATAACCGTTCTTGAAGATTTGACTGATCATCAAAAGTTGAAAGAAATTTGAATTGTGAAATCTGAGTACAAGTACTCAGATGTACCAAGCATTCATGTGGTACGTTCCTTCGTTGCCTAGAAATGTTTGCTTATGAATTTATGAGCATGTGAAGAATTTAATTTGAATCAAGAAATAGGGATTGATGAAGATTGAGATGTTGTTGATTGCTGACAAAGCGTGAATTATCACAACAACAAGATGTACTTGAGTCAGAAGAACCAGATACAGGTTATCATCTGACAATGATAGTACCTTTGAAGAAGTACCAGTGAACCTTCTTGAATGAGAAAGATTGAAGAAGGGAAGAGCTACTGAGAATCCTCCTCTTGCATTCTTTTCAACAAATTTTCAAGTAAAGCTGATCATGATTAAGAAGAATAAAAGACCCAAGTTTGAGAATGAAGACATGATGTATATTCCCACAGAGACATGATGAAGACAACAATTTGATAAAGATAACATAAACCTTTGAGGATATTTTAGGCCATATATTGAGTAGGTTTATGCTTATCTTTATAAAAAACATTTATAGGTTATTGGACTTAGTTGTCTAGTGGGCTTCGAATAATCCATGTGGGCTAATTAAATGTTTTGGGCTTGTTTCGTTAATAGTGTGCATGTGGGTTTGGCCCATTTTATATTTAGGTCACCCTATGTAACTATAAATAGGGTGAGCCTAGGTCATTAGGAGAGATTGTCGCATGGCTGTTCTTCTTAGCATTTTCGAGTTTGTATGGTAGTTGTACCAGACGAGTTTCATACTCGTGTGCAATCTAATCAATTTGATTGTTCTTGTTCTTGTTCTTGTCACTTTCATTAGTTTTCCGCACTTTTGATTGTGTTAATGATATCCGATTGATAGTTCTTAGACTTACAGAACAAGTGAAAGTCTAATGTTTCATTCATACCGAAAGAGTATACATCTTGTCAAACTGGTGAAATTCTAGAGAAATTTCACTAGCGTTTCCCCTTTGGGAACGCCAAAACTTAACTTCTCACAAACACACAACACCTATATAGAGACATGACTCACTTCATGCGAATTGAGCATTTGACTTCGTACGAAATGACCACTTCGTATGAAATGACACATGTCCACCTCTCACGTTCACACTTGGGTCGTGTGTTCGTATCTACTCTATACAATATTCAACACACACTCTATCTAGCCTATTCTTAAAGTGACGAACATAAAATGCATCAACAATTTCCCCATTGGACGTCACTATCGAATATTGATCTTGATCTTGAAATATAAGAGACAAGTTTGAATATTCTGCAACTTCAATCAGGCATCTTGAAACCTTTAATTAAGTCCCCCTTGATTGATGATCAGGGCTTGCATTATCTTCATAAAGCACAAATTTCCCCTGAAAATAATTCCTACAGAAATTAATCTTCAGGTATATTTTGCACGGTTCCCGACCAACTCTGATTTGCTTAATTGATAAATTTTCTTGAATAACCACCAACTTTAAACTAAGCAATGCTGCTTCTCCATTTCAACCTTAACCACATCTGTGTTTAGTTTTAGCGCACTCCTCTGCTCGATCCTCTGATCTTCAAAAACCTAACCGACAATTGATAGAAACTTCGAATCACCACAAAGGTAAACTTCAAATTTGTGAACACCCGCGAAAATCTGAAATCCCGTGTTACGTAATCACATTTAAGCATACTTCTGAAAGATAGATCAGCAAAATGGTAATCTTCTCAATTAGCAAATCTTCGTCGGAATCATATCATCTAGTAACACATCAGATTTGAGAAACATTCTTCCGCGATCAGAATCACATTCTTCATCTTCAATCACAATAACAGATTTATAGCCATCTACGCTAGGCCAGCGCAACTTAATCAACAAACATCGTCACTCAACGGCGGTTAGTCCGAAAAACAATTCATCTGCTTGAAGACTAAAAATTCTAGCACCTTAGATGCAATATCTTATACGTGCCAACAATATAGTTGTATCTCTAGATGTTAATCCTACTAACTAGGCCCACATCGAAGATCGGGAATCTAACCCTAAGACATCAATCTGTATCACGATCTGAACATTCTAAACTTCCTGTGATCACAAACTAACAAATATAGATCTTTTGCATTCCCCAGATAATCTGAAGTCGGAACCACCTGAATTCTGTTGAATAGTCACGAATTTCGAAAATGCCGGAATCGTAATATGTGAAATTTTTATTCCCCCTTATTATTGCAAATTCTGACCGTACCAATTTTTTTTACTGAAATTCCCCCTCAAATCTGGAAAATTCAGTTTTTAAAAAATGCGGATTTTACGTTAAGGCACATTAGTAATCACTATGCCAAATGATCATCATCTGCATATGTATTAGTGACTACCCCGATATCTTCAACATTTTGTAACTGTATCATAAATCTATTCTCTGAAGCTCGAGACAATGTCTACGAACATCCGTATTCGTCAATAAAATCTCGAAAAAAAACTTCTATCACCATTTTTTTCTTGACACTCGCTCATAAGTACGATCAACAAAATTTTTTGGTTGTTCCTGATTTGCCAAAAAAAAATTTAGACATTTTGGGTTCACTTCGTGTGAAGTGCCTTCTCACTACGCGCGAAGTGACTTTCTTTCATACTTTTCGATCTAAAATCTTTATTTATTTGAATTTCATGATGATTCTGGCACAGATCTGGTCGAAAATCTTTTTCTAACAATCCTATAGATTCAATTTTACTTTTTGTTCGTGGATTGTCCATTTTTTTGATGGTTTACTTCTAAAACCCTCCTAAGTCCATAAATGTCCATAATTCCTAAGTGTAGATGATTCATCAACTGTTAGATTGATTAAATCGGTACCGTGGCTCTGATACCAATTGTCAGTCCAGGATCCGAAGGTTCTAGACGTATGTTTGGGTAGAAATAGAACTAATTCAGTAGAATGTTATTATGAATGGAGTAAAAGTAATGGAAGCTAATGTTTCATTCTTAATGTTATTAAGAACTAGCGTTTCCCCTCTAGCAACTCCAAAACTTAATTTCTCATGAACAAATAACACCTATATATAGACATGACTCACTTCGTGCGAACTAAGCATTGACTATGTACATTGTGAGTTACCTTCATACGAAGTGACACATATCCACCTCTCACGTTCGCACTTGGGTCATCTGTTCGTATCTAATTTATTATTCAACACACATTCTATCTAGCCTAGAATTTTCTTACAATAACAGTTACCTAACCTGCATTCAGGCTGCTCCGTTTAAGGCATTGTATGGACGGAAATGCCGATCACCTCTGTATTGGGCTGAGGCTGGTGATAGCCAAGTCACTGGCCTTGAACTCTTACTCGACACAACGGAAAAAATTTCCCAGATCAGACAACAAATGGCGGCAGCTCAGGGCCGTTAGAAAAGGTACGCTAATAAACGTAGAAAAACCATTGGAATTCCAAGTTGGAGACCGGGTTTTGTTAATGGTCTCACCTTGAAAGGCGTGGTTCGTTTTGGCAAATGGGGCAAGCTTAATCCGTGTTATGTCGGACCATTCGAAATCACCAAAAGAATTGGCAAAGTGGCGTATAGACTGAATTTACCGGAAGAACTCAGTTGTGTGAACAATGTCATTCATGTGTCTAATCTAAAGAAGTGCCATCTGAGGAGACAGTCGTTGTACCATTCAAAGAGCTCAAAATCGATGATCAGCTTTGTTTCATTGAAGAACCAGTTGAAATCATGGATCATGAGATCAACACACTCAAGCGCAGCAAAATCCCGATTGTTCGAGTTTGTTGGAATTCAAAACATGGCCTAGAGTTTACTTGGGAATGAGAAGATCAAATGATGCACAAGTATCCTCAGTTGTTAAAAATCCCGCATCCAGTACTGAAGCTACCACTGAATTTCGGGATGAAATTCCAAACCAATTTGGGATGATGTGACGCCCTGCAAAAACGTTTAACTACACTAGTTTCTTCAGCAACTGTTTGCAAATTTCGGGACGAAATTTCTTTCTACTTGGGGATGATGTGACAACCCATAATCTCGAGGTTAGAACTGATTGCCATTCTTTTTTATTTCACTTGTGTGTTGTGAATATTTTAAATACTATTTAGATATAACTATATTGCTTTTTAGATGTGATTATATTAACAACGACGATTCGATTTGTTAGCGTCACCCGACATAAAACCGTACCAGCTTGGCGTGTTAAGCCCAAGCCCAAACACACACCCTTGCCCCTTGTGGTTGCAGCCCAAACTAACACCCTTTATCTTTTTAGGCCCAATCCCAGTTCAGCCAAGGATCCTCAAACCACTCCCACGTTGTATATGTTATACGTACATATGCATGTGTGCATGTATTGAGTTTCCAAAAAAAACCCTACACCCTTGAAGTGCGGCGATAGGAAGAAGGCCCCCTTCCCCGTCGCGATCTATCTCTCTCTCTCTCGCTCTATTCCTCTTTTGCATCTTTTGCAGTAAGTATTCATGCTTGAGTCGGATTGAAACCTCGTTTATGAACAACTGTGTTTTTGTTCTTTCTCAGATTCTTGTTGAGTGTATGCTCTATGATGATATTAGTAGTATTGGGTTGCTAGGTATGATTGTTATTGATTATTATGCTAGATTAAGGGTTCGGTTAATCGTTAAGGATATGGGCATGGTATGGATCTTGATAGTTCGGTTGATCATTGATTAATTAAATTCTTGATGTTCAGCATGTTAAACCAGATATAAATAGCCTAAAACCTGATGTGATTAATGTTACAACTGATTTGGTTCATTGTTAGGTCCTGTTAGGTTTATGCATTAGTTATTTTATTACTTGAACATATCTTATGTAAATGGGCTTGGGGGTAGCTTTTGAGCCTAAGGGATTTAAGGTAATGGAGCATTAACCCTCTAGTACAAATAGATAAAGATATATTAGGGTTAGTGGCTCCTTGGTGGCTTTGCTCTCAACTTGTATTAGATAAATTCAAGATTTGTATGCAAGTGGAACTTTCTATTTCATCTTATTTCTTGTTTTTCGATTCTTGGCTTGTTTGTGTGATTCTGCCATCATTCAAGCTACGTGTGATATCGTAAGATCCAGTTATTGGGACTTACAATTGGTATCAGAGCCTGTTTGAACATGTTTCCAGGCTCAAATCTGATATCACACTGTTTTGGATTGTACCTTCTACTGTTTTGGAGTTTCTGATGTTTTTCTGTTGCATTTCGGATCATCTCGGACGAACTCGGATCATCTACTTGAATATCTCGGATTATCTATTGAAGACTCGAATCATCTTGGATACTATCTCGGATTATCTGTTGAAGACTCGAATCATCTCGGATACCATCATGGATCACCTATTGAAGACTCTGATCATTACTGTTGCATCTCGGACATCATCTGCCAATTCGAATACCATCTCGGATAAAGTATTGTTCCGAGTTCGAGATATTGTTCGAAGTTAATGTTTTGAGTTTGAGATATTGTTTGAAGTTACTGTTCGAACTCGAGTTGCTATTCAAAACTGTTCTGAATTGACTCATTTCAGATCCTATTTCGAGTTGACTGTTTTGGCCATTTCAAATTGGACTTGTCACTTTCATTAAAAAATTGATATAACTAATATTCGGTAAAAATTAAAAGTGATGAACCCGAACGGTATTTTGACTGCTGCATACTCACCAACGCTGCCTTGACAGCCATCCAGTCTCATACTTTGGCAATGCATCAAGAACTGGATCAGAGTATCCGAATGTCTACCAAGATTCCAAGGTTGTTGTATGGAGATGACTACTTTGACTAGACTTGGTGTTTTGAGCAGTATTGCAAAGCCAAGGAACCCGATATGTGGAGGTGTATTCGTGATGGTCCCCATACTATCACGTGCTCAACTATAGATGATCCAGATACTAGGATTCCAAAACTATAAAGTTTATGGTCCGACGAAGATCGAAAAATCAAGGATGAATATGACAAGGCAATGGCAAATCTTACTATGGCTCTCGGTCCGGACATCTCGATTGTTGTCAGAAATTGCACAAATGCGAAAGAAATCTAGGATGTGCTCAAAAATCTGTATCAAGGAAACACTAACATGAAGGCTAGCAACCAGTAGTTCAGTTCATTTAATCACATCTACAAGGAGATTGTGGAGAACCAAATCAGGAGATTCGTCAAACTCATCTCACAGATGATCAGTGCTGGAATTCTGATCACTAATAGTGGGATGAATCGCCAGCTGTTGAATTCACTGCCAAAGTCTTGGGATGCCGATGTTTGGATGATCAAACGTACTACAAATCTAAATGAAGTTGCTCTCACCGAGCTGATCGCCACCATTAAATCATGTGAAATTGACAACCAACAAAGATAGCTAAACCACAAGAACTCCATGATGGCTGTAGGGGTGACCAGCTCTAACACTTGAATTATGTCTCAAAGTCATCCTAACCTTATCTTCAGCCCATGACGAACAGTAATCCAAATGTTGTTTTCAGTCCATTGACTCAAGCACATCTTCAAGCTCAGAAGACAAACTACGTTTATGGCATGTCTCTTCCAAACAACTCGACTGCTCCAACTGCTTTTACTGCTCAGCAATTACCATAACATACAAACATGGTCTACAGTCCTATTAATCCCTCAGCCTCTCAAAATGTTGAATCTATACTCTTCGCTGAAAATCTCTTATTCCTGACCAAGCAGAACGAAGAGAAGTTGGCTCTAGCAGCATCCATGCTCAACAGTATGAATCAAGTTGTTGAAGAAGATATTGAAGAATTGGATGCTTCATGGAATCTGGCTATGGTTGTGTTTCGAGCAGAAAAGTTTCGAAAGAGATACGGACGTCGTCCCATGTCAAATATTCGCACTGGGTCTATCAAAGATAAAATGAGGTGCTACAAATACCATGAACCTGGACACTTCACTAGAGACTACAGAAAGACACCCATGGGTTATGAAGCAACCGCTACTTCTGCTGCTAGGAACTCAGAGAGATCCATGGTTCCAGTCACTCCGGCTCAGATGTCTACGTCAACTTCAACCTCATCAAGCCTTGGAGTATCTGGTACGCGAAAGGCACTGATAGTGCAAGAGCATCATGGTTTTAGCTGGGTTGATGCTGCAACTCAAGTGGAATCTCTGAAGATTGCGAAAGTTGCCGAAAATCATCTCCATTGCTTGATGGCACAGACTGAGGAGCCCAAATCTCTATCTGAAACGGAACGCCTGTGGAGGGCTGTCACTAGACTTTGGTTTATCGATAGTGGTTGTTGCAGACACATGACATGGGACGTTTCGCAGTTGAATGACATCAAAATCTTCAATGGTGGATTTGTCACCTTTGTAGGTGGTGAAACAGGAAGAATTACTATGAAAGGCACAGTTAGAAATGGGGTCCTCAGCTTCTCTGATGTCAACTATGTTTCTAAGCTCAAACATAGTCTTCTGACCGTCTCACAGATGTGCGACAACGGGTTAGAGGTCCTGTTTACAAAAGGTGGCTTTGCTTTCAACTTGTATTAGACAAAATTAAGATTTGTATGCAAGTTGAACTTCCTATTTCCTCTTATTTCTTCTACTTCGATTCTTCACTAGTTTGTGTGATTTCGCCGCCATTCAAGCTACGTGTTATATCATAAGATTCAGTTATCAGGACTTACAATCATTAACGAAGTGTTTACGGGGTTTGGGAAGCACAATAAGGATTTGTCCCACAGTTACAGCCGACTTTAATCGGATATACCCGGGTCATAATTTAACGAAATCTGGAGTTCTTTGACTCTATAACGTGCTATTTCGAAATACGAATCAAATGGCGTTGGAATCATAATATTTCGACATCGTTTGATATTTTTAACGAATTATTTATGAACAAATGCTGAAACTGCGAAAATCCATAGTAAATGGGTCATATGTTTTGGGTCATAACTTGCTGCGTATTTGGAGTTTTGATATGAAATTCTTACCGTAGATAGCCTTTAATTTTTAAAGAGCTGTCCGTTGGTTTCAAGTCAATCGGATAAACGAGGAATTTTTAAGAAAATATTTAGTGGGCATGGGTCAGATTGTGACAAATCTGACCACTATTCAGTGTTTGATTTTTTTACCTAAAATCTATAAAGAATTAGGTTCTGAAAATTTTACATAAAATGGAATGTTTGGCACGTTTAGGAATTTTTCTAGTTCCGGAACTATATTAGAAAAATTCCCGAAAACTACGAAGAATTAAGTGTAAATGCTAAATTGTGGCAAATTGATTTGACGTGCTTGTTTCTTGCTTTGATATCATAAAATGTTCTAATGTGTTTGACGACTATATGATTGATACTAAGTATGGGTTATGCTATGGTGTTATGCATGTTTAGATTTGACTAAATTGTCCATGTATAAACGTGTTACGTGCAAAACATTAGATTGAGTGTAGGAACATACGTGTTGCATGAACCCACACTAATGAACTACATGATAACCATCTTAGGATATGGTTGATTGTCTTTGCTACTATTTGCACATTATTTCTTACCGAGCAAAACAAGTGTGAGTTCACACCTTTACTAAAAGCATGTATTCCCGGCGGTTGGGAACCTCACTTTCCTGGGTATGGGATTGCCTAGCATTCCTGGTTTGGCATACTTTTAAATAGTCAAAGTTGACCTGGGGCACAAACAACTTAAATAGTCAAAGTTTCGGTACCACATAGTTTAGTAGCTTAAAGATGGGGTAGCTCCCCATGACATGTTTTATAAATTAAGTAATTAACAACCTAAGTTCTTTTGTAAAAACAATACTGAAAAAACCATGAACTTACCAACTTTATGTTGACATACTATTACGTGTTTTGCAGGTCATTAGGTACAATGCGGGAGCTTGCATTGGAGGAGTGTCGTGACTGCTTGGACTATTTGATTTTGTTTTATTAAACTGTTATGGTTTTAAACATTGTTTGGATTTTTAAATTGTTTGCTTCCCTGCTGGTTAAACTATATTTTTGGACATTTAAACTTTAGATCACTAATGGTGTTGATGATGATATCTTTTTAATAACTTTAACGATTGTTTAACATGATTAGTGGCTTGGTACTGGTCGGTCGCACCTCTCGCGGTAAAACTCCATGTGTTGATTTGAGGGTGTGACAAATTTAATGACAAAAATGAGGAAAAGGATTTGAATCTACTCACGGTTTGCGTTCCTACTTAATCTTGCTATAACACCACATGACTCGAGATTTCTACAGAAAATGAGAAGTCACCTTAATATATATATATATATATATATAATATTAATCATCTCAATAGAAAATAACCTAAGTAGCATGTATCATAATATATCGTTATTTGTAGATACTTTATTCTTATACGATTTTATTAACAAATCTTACAATTTATAAATTAAGTCTAACCATCTTTCGTGACACATTTATTTAGGATACAGTGATATTCAGTTGGTGCGTAGTGTCTATAGTGTACGTCTTAGGGTCATGTCGAGTATGTAAAAGGGCTTAAATGTTAGATTTCTTATTATTCTATATGTATTTAGGCCACTTCGTATAAAGTGATGATCACCTTGTAAGAAGTGAAGTAGTTCACTTCGTACGAAGTGCACTTCGGACGAAGTGGTAACACCAACTCATGCGAGGCCAGAATGTCTATAAATAACAAAGTTGGGGTCTTGAGTCCTTAGCTTTTTTTATTGTAACGCGAAGCCCTATCAGTTTTGACTCTGATCTGTACTCGTTTATCAAGATTAATGAAGTAGAGCATTGAAACAATATATTTGATCTTGTCAACTAGTTAATGATTAATTATGCGCACGTTAATTAGCTAACAATTCAGGTCATGTGCTTTCAGAGGAGAGCGGATCCTCCTACAAGTGGTATCAGGCCAGGATGCCTGATTTGTCGACAATTGATTGAAGACTTCTTATTCTACTCCTTCTTATTTTTACCGGACCTGAACGAATTCATGGACAAAATGGACTGATTTTTAAGTATTATATGTAAAAACCATTTTAGTCAAACCATTGAAAAGATCATAACTAAATCAACCGAATTCATGTCGAAAATTGCAAAACACGCGAAGTAGCAAATACACTTCGTCCGAGTTGATAATATCACTTTGCACGAGGTGACTAGCCACTTCGCACAAAGTGACAAATCCTTCAAAAGTTTACTTAAAATAGAATTTTCACTTCGCACGAAGTGTCACATCGCTCGAAGTGACAAATGGTACCAAAAAACTTTTAAACCTGAAAATCACACTTCATATGAAGTGTTAGATCGTACAATGTGTCACCTCGTACTAAGTTCACTTCACTCCAAACAGTGCTAATCAAATTTTCAACAAGATGGAAAACGAGTTTTTTAATGCTTTCGCTACTTTAGCAGTAACAGTCGCAGCCACACAAAATCTAAATCTTGAAAATGAAATGGGGACCATGACGAACCCCTTGAAACTTATGAACTTAGAAGAATATGATGGTTGGAACGAAAGATTCATCAGTTGGGTACAAGCAAATCATTTTACCTACTAGTACGCCATTGAAGAAAAATACGTTGCACCAACCGGTGAAAATGGGTTGAAGAAGACATTGTCTAAGTTCACAACAACCGAAAAAGACAAGTTCGTAAATGAAAAGAAAATGATGAACATATTACAGCAAGAAGTTAAAGAGGATATTTTGGCTCCTCTACAACATGACGATGATGCTCAATCTCTGAGGAACGCTTTGAGAATTAAGTTTCAAGGAAGCTCTCAAACGAGAAAGAGTAAAAAAGCGATGCTGAAGAAAGAAATTTGATATCTTCAATCTGCTGAAAGCATGAAATAGCTGAGTGAAAGATACTGTTATCTCGTGGTTTAGATGAAGAGAATTGGAATTTAGAAATCCAACGAAGAGCTAGTAGACAATCTGGCTAATGCTTTGCAACAAGGAGAATGGTCTACTTATTTGACAATTCTGATAACCCTTTAGATTATAGTTCACTCAATTTGTCAAGATTTATTGAAAGCTAAAAGGTCATGAGTTGGAGATGCAGAAAATGGCAAAGACTAAAGGTACTCACATACAACAAGACATAAACTTGTATTAAAAAGGCAGTTCAATGGCTACTCAAAGTCTAAAAGTGCAAACTGCTTTAAGGCAAACAATTCTACAAGTTCGTCTTCAAACCAATCTAGTAGTTTTCAGTCATTTCCATCATATGAGCCAAATTCTCCTTAAAGACCGCAATCTTCACAAAGTTCGAACAATCCTTAGAGTGGCCAAAACACTCAAACTAATTCTAGCCAGAGAATTCTACAATGCAACATTGTCGTGAATCTAGAAAATGCACAAGATTTCAACGCACACACCGCTAAGCAGCACATAGCTTTGCTTGCATCCGTTCTTGAATCTTACGAAAGTCTGTTAGCCGGAAAGATCGGGAACCCAAATATGACGAAAGAAGACTACAATCAGGTCGATCCGAAAGAACTAGAATTGATAGATATAAAGTGGTGCATGGCGTCAATTGTTCGAAGGTCTCAATGTTTTATGGAGATCATGGGTAGAAATAGTTTGGGAGGACTTGATGGTAAACTTGGTTTTGATAAGTTAAAGGGGACGCGTTCAAATGCCGAGAGAAGAGGCATTTCAAGAGGGAATGTCCAAACTGTGAAGTTAATGGCAATTATAATACGTTCGGAGATGATTATTATAAGAAAGCCATATATCATCTGCCGCAATCAAGATTACTAAAGATTGAAGATGGTCCATCGAATATGAATGATAAAGCTCTAGTTGTCACCCAAGAGGATGAAGGGTTCAACTAGAACAAATACATCACGAAGAATGAAAGCCTCGCACTGTTGGCAGAGATAATTGAAGAACTAGAACAGGACGAGGAGGAGGATATTGAGGCATCTTTTGACGAAGCTCTAGAATATTATTATAACACTTCGTCTGAGGAAGAATAACTTTAACATAGTGCATTTAGACATTTATTACCTCCTGACATGCTTAAAACTTTTGCAGGTTATTTTGATTCAAGCTACATGCATTGTGAACAGGAGCCAAAGACTGAAGTGGTGGAGCTAATCAATGTGAACAAAGAGTTGAATGAAAAGAACCTAATCGAGATAGCCAACAAAGCTATGATAGCTAATTTAAAAGAGGTAGTCTCTTACGAAGTCTAAGAGTCGGTGACCAAGTGTGTGTACAAGAGTCGGTAAAGGAAGTGGTCAAAGTTTTGTTGGTGCATGATGTCTATTACCTACGTCTTAGGGTTGTGTTTGTATCATTTAATAGGGCTAGAATGTTAGATTTCATATGTTTGTATTTAACTTTGCACTAAGGTAGAGTCTACCTTCGCACGAAGGTAAACTACCTTCATGCAAAGATACACTACCCTCGCACAAAGGTAGCATGTCTATATATAGCTAGTGTGAGGTGTTAGTGTGTAGAATTTTAGCGACTGAGACGACGAAGCTCTGTCGGATTTCCTGATCATTTATGACTGTTAAACATTGAATAATCAATTAATTGATGAAATAATCATGTTAATGTCACTAATTCATATGAATTCTGCGCATATGGACTAGATATTCAAATTAGGACCTTGTCTATTGGACAAAACGATCCTACAAGTGGTATCGGAGAACAAGGAGCCTGATTTGAAGACAATTGTTCAAGATTCATCCTAAAAGACTTCTTATTCTACTCATTCTTCAATTTTTAAAATGAATCCATGGTCAATCAAACTCAAACTAGAGGATTCTACAGTGTAACATAGCTGTGAATCTCCAAAAACACACAAGGTTTTAATGAACATATTGCCAAGCAGCACATGTTGTTGCTCGCATTGGTTCTTGAATCTTACGAAAGCTTGGTTGCTGGGAAGATAGGAAATCCAGATTTGACCAAGGAAGATTATGATCAGATAGATTCAGAAGAATTAGAGCTTATTGACATCAAATGGTGCATGGCTTCTATAGTTCGAAGAGATCAGAAATTTATGGAGATTACTGGCAGAAATAGTTATCTGTTTCAGATGTAGAGATAAAGGATATTTCAAATGAGGATGTACTAACCGATAAGTTAACAGCAATTAAGTCCTTTTGGTGATGATTAGTACAAGAAAGCTATCTATAATAAGTCGTCGCCACCACAATCAAATTCAAGGATGATTCAAATAGAAGACGGTTCATCTAATGCTAAAGACAATGATTTAGTAGTCGCCCAAGAAGACGAAGGATTTAACCGAAGCAAGTATATTTCTAAAAACGAAAGTCTCGCACTTCTTGTAGAGATAATTGAACATCCTGAACCTGAACCAGAAGAATATTCTGAAGCAGTATTTAATGAAGCTCTAGAGAAAGTTGTTCTTGAAGGATATATTCATGAATAGCGTGCTGAAGAAGAGTATATATTGCACAATTCTTTTTGAAATCTGATTCCACCTAATTTATTTCCATCTTTTGTAGCATATTTTGATTCAAGTTATCAAGTGCAAGCAGAAGAGGAATCAAAGTCTGAATGTGTGGAATTGATAGATTAGAAGAAAGAGATGAATGCCGAGATTTTAACAAAGATTTCAAACAAAGCAATGATGGCAAACCTTAAAGAGGTAGTTTCTGATGATTTCAAAGAAGAGTCAGTGACTGAATTTGTCAAAGAGTCGGTAAGGGAGGTTGTCAAAGTTCAACTTGTTGAGGTTGAAAAACCATGCAATAGATGCCAAGAATCTTGCAAGGAATGTGTCGGGAAAGATAAAAACTATTCTAAAATGAAAACTTTCAGATAATTTGTCAAGTGATTACAACGAAACTAAACAAGCTTATGACAAATTATCTAAAGCAATTAAACAATATGAAAAGATTAATATTGAAGATAGTGCAACTTTGTCCATGCTTAAAGTAACTATTATGGACAAATAAATGGCAATTAACATTCAACTTAACAAACTTGTTGAACTGAAAAATGAGCTTGAAAAAATGAAAATTAAAATGGAAAGGGTTAACAAATTGTTAATCAGTTATTCCACCAGTTCATATGTCATTGATCATATTCTTCGAAAAATTGAAAAGGAAGAAAATGATAAGAACGGTAAGAACAAAAGTGTTGGTTACAACCATGTTCCACCACCCATGTGGGAAAGCTATCCCAGAAACAAACCATCAGGGGTGGAAAAGACGCTTAATCTAAATTTGAAAACTAAAAAGAAAAATGAGTCGCCTGAGAACATTGATGTAACATACACTAAATCAGACAATGACTGTGAATCTGATGTGGTTAAACTGTTGTTGAAAAGGTTTTGGGAAGTGAAAGTGATAGCACATAGTATGAAAGTATTGAGTCGAACCTGGAGAAAACTAGTTCACGTTCACCTTCTGAAATGAGGAGAGATTTCACAAGAATTATCTTAATAAATCAGATTCTAGTACGGATGATGATTCTACATTGGTTGCTTATACTATGAAAGGATCTGACAAACCATATTCTAATCAAGAATTTCCGATTCAGAATGTGAATCTTGAGAAAGTAGAACAAGTGTTTAAGCTAACAAAAATCATTTTTTTCTGAAGTGGAAAATTTGAATAAGTCTTACTACTCTAAACCCAAAAGTTTTTGGAAAAATGATCCCAAAGGCAAAAATTATCCTGAAAACAAGTGTAAAGGGTTGGGGTATGCTAAGAAGAAAAATGATAAGTTTCAAAAATCAAATTTTCAAAAGAAAGTAAACTTTGTGTTTGGATCAAGCACGGTAAGTGAAAAAGAAAGGTTGTGAAATGAACAATCAAACAACGAGTTCCATGCAGAAAAGAAACGTCGTGAGCAGAATTTGAGTTCATCTACTAATTATGATAGTGGAACATGTTGGAAATGTAACAAAGTTGGGCATCTTGCATGACATTGTACTTAAAGAAACTCAAAATTTGTTTACAACACAAAGAAATCCATAGAAGATGTGAGACAAAAGAAACCTAAATTTGTTCCAAAACAGATCTTAAAAAAAATAATGAATCCAACAAAATTGTGAAACCAATAATTCTAAATGTTTCAAACTCTGAAATTGGTGTAACTTCAACCAAAACCGAACAAAACGATTCAAAATTTTATCCGAAAAAGGCAATTCTAAAATCAAAAACTTGGGTGGTTAAAACCAAAACATCTTTTGTAGAAATCAAAACACCTGTTAAATCTAAAATTAAACAGGATGTTAATGTCAAAGTTCCAATGTTTGATATTCCGAACCCACCCAAGACCGAGAAGGCTTGGGTTTCACTATTTAAGTAATTGCTTAATTACATGAGTAGGGGCTCCCAGGGTCAATCATATCAAAATGGATAATGGACAGTGGAGCTTCTCATTACATGATAGGAATGCTGGCCTTACTCTATGATGCTAAGTCTATTCGTGGAGGCTATGTAGGGTTTGCTGGAAATCAAGGTGGAAGTATTGTCGGAAAAGGAAAACTTTCCAAAGGAGTGGTCTCGTTCGACAAAGTGAACTACATTGCTGAATTGGAAAACAATTTACTAAGCATTTCACAGGTTTGTGATAAGAAGTGTACTATGCACTTCAATGATAAAGAATTCTTAATTCTGAAGTTGTTGGAGCATTATGTCTATTGCCTACGTCTATGAGTGTCAATATTGTATATAGGGCTTAAACGTCGATTGTATATATGTTATTGAATATTTTATTTGAGTTGTCTCATACGAGTGAAGTACTTGGCTCATACGAGTGACACTATGTCACTCGTATGTGGCAGTTACTCGCACGAGTCAAGTCTCTATTCTACAAACACTCCAGTGCGAGTCATGTCGACCTATAAATACAGGAGTGTTGTGTCAGAGCTAAGTAGTGTTAGTTTAGTTGGTACGGCGAAGCCCTACTGATTTGTTTACTTGCTTCTGTACTTTGCACGTCTTTCTATACAATTCAGAGTAGTAAAACAGTATCTCTATCTTGTTCGTTTGTCATCCTCTCTAGCATGAATTCCACCTCTGCTAGTTGAGTTAGATCAGACCGGTTGCTCCTCGGAGGAGCCGATCCCTCGTTCACAAGTAGTATCAGAGCCTTGAGGCCTGATCTGCTGATAAACGTCAAGTTCTGCAGGCTACCAACTGTTTCAGATCAGACTCACTGTTGCAGCTTTCTACTTCTACATTTCTCCCAAACTTATCTCGAATTTGGACGAAATTATGGACAAATTGGACTAGGATTCCAGGATATCACGTTAACATCAATTCTAAACAATCCTTAACAATTTCATATCTAAAATCGAGCTTAATCATGTTAAAATCGGTAAACTTCATCCGTTTGGAGACTTAGTTGTTTCGGACGAGTAGAGAGACCACTCGCACGAACAACTGATCATACGATTTAGGCCATTCGTACGAGCAAGTAACCAGAAGTTCCTAAAAATTTACAAGTGTGAATCACACTAGTTACACATTCGTATGTGTATTTCGTTCGTACGAGTGAAACTTCATCCGTACGAATTGCATTCTAGTTCGCACGAGTTACTTGCTTTTGTCACCTTGTTTGTACGAATTTCTGGTTCGCACGAACAGATCTTGATCGCACAAATTGTTTTTGTTATCTGCACAAAATAATTTTTCTGCACTAATCAGTTTGTTCGAAAAGTGTGTGTCTAATGTTTTACAGGAAAAATGGCCGAATAATTCTACAACGCATTCGCTACATCAGCAGTCACGACCACAGCGGCTCAAAACATGTATCTCGAAAACGAGATGGGTACAATGACCGAACCGCCGAAGTTAATAAACCTAGAAGACTTCGACAGCTCGAGTGAACGGTTCATGAATTGGGTCCAGGAAAATCACTTTACTTGCTGGTTCGCTATTGAAGTAAAATATCAAGCTCCTGTAGGTGAAAATGGCCTCGAAAAGACTCTAGCTCTACTCTCGGATGTTGAAAGGGAAAGGTTCAAAAACGAAAAGAAAATGATGAACATTCCACAACAATCCATCAAAGAAGATCTTCTGGCGTTATTACAACACGATGATGATGCACAATCATTGTGGAATGCTCTTCGTTTGAAGTTCCAGGAAAGTGCTCAGCTACGTAAGAGTAAACGGGCGTTGTTAAGTAAAGAGTTTGATATCTTTATGTTGATTAAAGGAGAGACAGTAAAACAATCGATCGAAAGATACTGCCATTTTGTGGTGCAAATGAAGAGAATGGAAATCATCAAGACCAATGAAGAACTTGTTGATACGTTGGCAGATTCTCTACCGCAAGGCGAGTGGTGTACATAATTAACCATCTTGAAGAATGGAACCGAGTATGGTAATTTTTCATTACCACATTTATTGAAAGACTGGAGGGACATGAACTTGAAATGCAAAATATGGCAAGGAACAAAACCATCCAAGTTCTACAAGATGTTAATCTGTACTTCAAGAACAGTTCTGCTACTCAAATTCAGTCTCCAAAGATCCAGACCTCCTTCAGCGCTTACAGCATGCCAAGCTCACCATCAAACTTAAACATTGGCTTTCAATCATTTGCTAACGTTAATCCTCACACGTCTCAAAGTCCACAGACGTCACATGGATCAAGCACTCCTCAAATCAACCAGAACAGTCAGTCAAATCCTACTCAAAGGGTTCTTCAGTGGAATATCGCACTGGATTTCCAGAATGCAGAAAACTTCGATGAGAAAACCGCGAAGCAACACATATCTCTATTAGCATCAGTTCTCGAATCCTATGATAGTCTTGTAGCAGGAAAGATTGGAAATTTTGAAATGACCAGAGAGGACTACGACCAGATTGATCCAGTAGAGATGGAGTTGATCGACATAAAGTGGTGTATGGCATCTATTGTTCGACGCACACTACGCTTCATGGAAATTACGGGAAAAGAGAACTTGGGAGGTTTGGATGGAAAACTGGGATTTGATAAATCCAAAGTTACCTGTTTTAAGTGTCGGGAAAAAGGGTCACTTTAAGCGTGAATGCCCAAATAGAGAAGCTCAAGGGAACCAGAACCCATTTGCCGATGACTATTACAAGAAGGCTATTTACCATCGTCCTCAACCAAGAACTCGCATGGTGTAGATCGAAGATAAACAGCCAGAGACCAAAGACAAAGCTCTAGTGGTTACTCAAGAAGATGAGGGCTTTAACTGGAACAAATATATTTCAAAGAATGAAAGTTTGGTTTTGGTTGCTAAGATAATCGAAGAACCTGAAGAAGAATCAGAGGCAACTTTTGATGAGGCACCAGAAGATGATTATACTATCATACATCATCAGAAGAGGAGGAACTTTTAAACAGTGCATTTAAACATCTCTTGCCTAACGATATGTTGAAAACTTTTGCAGGTTATTTTGCACCAAGTCATCAATCATCTTGCGAAGAACAAAAGAAGCCAGTTGTGAAGAAAGAGTTGATGAAAAGATGGAGAAGTTGTCGGATGACATCCGCAAGGCATGCAAGGCAAACGTCAATGAGGTAAATTAGTCTAAGAGTTAGTCTGTGGTAGAAAAACCATGTCTGAAATGTGCTGAGACATGTCATGAATGTGTTATAAAAGACACACGATATACTGAGCTCAAAAGTTTAACAGATAATTTGTCAACTTATTACAAATCAACTAAAGAAGCATACGACAAATTAAGTAACTCTATTAAACAATACATAAAAGAACTCAGAGAAAGTGACGCAACACTTTTGATGCTCAAAGCGACAGTAATGGACAATGAAATGGACATTAATATTCACTTAAATACTATTGCTGAGCTAAAGAGTGAGCTTGAGAAGGTAAGAATTGTAACTAAACTGTTAATCAGTTATTCAACAAGCTCTTACGTCATTGATCACATTTTACCTAAAATTGAAAACAAAAAAAGAATCAGAATAGGTTGGAAACAAGAGTGCGAGTAACGATTGTGTTCCACCCCCTATGTGGTATAGTTATGCGTGTAAAAAACCAGCAGGGTGGAAAGTGAATGTGACTCTGAGGTGGTTAAAACTGTGGTAGAAAATGTTTTAAAAAGTGAATATGAAAAATCTGAGTCTGATGCTGAACCATCAGAAAATAGTTTGACTAATGATCCAAACATCATATTTTATAAAATGCAAGGATCAAATAAACTATTTTCTGATGAGGATATTCCTATCCAGAACGTGAATCTGGATCGTGTTGATAAAATGTTCAAGCTTGTGGAGGTAAGTCATGTTGATTTAGATAAACACGATGCATCATTCTACTCTAAATCTAAAAGTGACAACCGACCTTACTATCATAAAAACAGAGATTATCCTGAAAATAAGAGGGCAGGGTTGGGTTTCCAAAAGCCATGAATGAACAACAAGTCTTAAAAACTTAATTTTAGCAAGAAAATCAACTTTGTTTTTTGGACAACAACAGAGAAGGAAAAAGAAATCATCGGAACACAATCGAATGATGATTTCAAGAAAGAGAAAGAGAATAGGAAACAAGTTTTGGAATCTACTATTCGAAAGGACAGTAGGACATGTTACAAATGTCAAAATGTTGGGCACATTGCAAGATATTGCTCACAATAATCTCCAAAACCTGTTTCTCATTTTAAAAAGTTCACAAAGGACGAGAAACAGAAAGCACCTATGGTTGCGCCAAAGCAAATCTTGAAAAGAACCAATGAATCCTACAAAAATGTTAAACTAATTCTTCAACGACATTCAAAATTTGAAATTGGTGAAACATCAACTAAATATCGTCAAACGGATTCTAAATTTTATGCTAAAAAGGAAAATCCGAAAACGCAAACATGGGTGGCCAAAGTGAAACCGTCCAAGGTAGAACCAAAACCTTCTGTTCCAAACAAAACCGAGCCTAAAAAGAATGTCAAAAACAAAGTAGGTCCGAAATTTGACATTCCGAACCCACCCAAGACCAAGCAGGCTTGGGTTTCTTTGCTTAAATAGTTTCTTTCGCATGTGTGCAGGGACTTCCACGATCAATAATGTCTAAATGGATAATGGATAGTGGAGCTTCCAGGCACATCATAGGGATGCTTGCATTATTACAGGACGTTAAAGCTATCCTCGGAGGATACGTAAGTTTTGCCGGAACACAAGGAGGAAGGAATGTCGATGATGGAATTCTCACGAATGGAGTTGTTCCGTTTGATAAAGTGAACTAGGAACTTGAGAACAATCTGCTCAGCATTTCGCAGATTTGTGACAAGAAATCCACAACGCACTTCAGTGATAAAGAATGCTTGATTTTAAAACCAGGTTTCAAGATTCCAGAGGAATGGATTCTGATGCATGCATCGAGAGAAAATGACTTGTATGTTCTAGATATGAGTGTCGCATCAACAACATCGAAGAAAGTTTAATGCTTTGTTTCCAAAGCTACCGAGAAAGAGTTGATACTATGGCATAGAAAGATGGGGCACATTCATCTGCGAAAGATGAATTATCTTGTGCATAATGACCTAGTGGAGGGTGTTAATCTAAAGAGTTTTCAATTATCCGATGATTGCTTGAGTTGTAAAACGGGAAGCAGCACAAGAAATCGCACCCATGAAAGCTGTTGAATTCTATCAACCTACCACTAGAAAGGCTTCATATGGATCTTTTCGGAACAATAAATGTGAAAAGCATATCTGGTGATCTATATTGCCTTGTCGTTACAGATGATTATTCAAGATTCTCATGGGTTTTCTTTCTGGAGAGCAAAGATGAAACATTTGAAACTCTAATGATTCTCTTCAGAAAACTCGAAACCTGTATCATTTATCAATCAAGAGAATCCGCAGTGAAAATGGTACAGAGTTCAAGAACAAGAGGGTGCTCAAATTCTGCAATGAAAAGGGGATTCTTCATGAATTCAGTGCTCCGTATACTCCACAACAAAATGGAGTTGCTGAATGAAAGAATCACACACTGATCAAGACTGCCAGAACTATGTTAGCTGATTCGAAATTGCCCATCAGTTTCTGTAGTGAAGCAGTCGGGTCAGTGTGTTACACCTTGAATCGTGTGTTAATAGTTAAGCCTCACAACAAGACATGTTTCGAGTTACTCAATCAACGAAAGCCCAACCTAGAAATTTTGGAGCCTTTTGCATCACCGTGTACTGTATTGGACCCGGCTGGTAAATTTGGTGCCAAATCCTAGGAAGGATTCTTCGTGAGATATGTGACTCCTCAAAAACATGTCTTCTTATCGAGTCTGAACCAGGTTATTCTTGCAAAGCATGTTGATTTTCAAAGATATACTATGCCAACGCAAAAACCTGGGGATCCGTGGCTATATAACTACGATGGTTTGTGGAATTCTTTCGACTTGCCAAATGTGCCATCAGAAGAAGAACATATTACGCTCTTTCAACAACATCAAATATCTAATCAAGAGCAAGTTACCAGACCGTTAGTGGTTTCCCCGTCACTTCCTGTGTCTAACACGTCTGATGTAGGTCCGAGCTCTACCCTTCAAGTCTCTGTCCCGTTACCAAATGTCAACACTGCCGAATCATCTGCCCAGCAACAGCCAAATGCTGACTCTGATCAGGAACCAATTTTCGACGATGATGGATCCAGTTCTGATGAAGGACCTGAGCAGATTGAAAGCTTCTTGAACACACAGGTTGTTCAGTCAAATGTCAGGAATGAATCTTCATCGTCTGTACCGGTTATGGATGAGGTCATTACAAATCTGAAAACACAAGTAGATGTTCCTAGCGAAGTGATGCCGAGGACGCTTTCATATCATCCTTTGGAGAATATTACAGGCAGCTTACAAATGGGAGTGCGAACACACAATTAGATCAACAAGGATCTAGGTTGTTTCTATACTCGTATTGCTCCACTCTAAACAAGACTTTTTAATAGTTGTTTTGTTTCTCAGGTTGAGCTGGGGAACTGGAAAGACGCGTTGAAAGATGAAAGCTGGTTGGACATGATGCAAGAGGAGCTGCTTCAATTCTAGAAACTGGGAGTCTAGAAGCTTGTTGACCTACCAGATCATCACAAAAAGATTAACACTAGATGGGTCTTCAAGTGCAAGCGTGATGATAGAGGTATTGTAGTGCCCAACAAAGCTCGACTTGTGGCTTAGGGTTTCCATCAGCAGGAAGGGATAAATTACACTGAAGTCTTTGCCTCGGTCGCCCGTCTTGAAGTAATCCGCATATTATTGGCCTTTGCCTCATGGAAAGGGTTCAAGGTGTACCAATTGGATGTCAAATCTGCTTTCCTATATGGAAAAGTAAAAGAGGGGGTCTATATCGGCCAACCATCAGGGTTCGTCGATCCAATGCACAAAGACAAAGTCTACCTTCTGAAAAATGTCTTATATGGTCTACATCAAGCCCCAAGTGCTTGGTATGAAACACTGTCACGACATCTTACAGACAACGGCTTTATCAGAGGAACTGTAGATTCTACCCTTTTTACAAAGGAAGTGGATGGGCATTTAATTATTGTACGAATATATGTGGATGATATCATCTTCGGATCGACAAATGAAAAGCTGTGTAAAGACTTCGAAGAAGTCATGAAGCAAAAAATTTGAAATGAGCGCGATGGGGGAGATGAAGTTCTTTATGGGACTTCAGGTCGATCAGTTGCCTGATGGTATCTTCATCCATCAGACGAAGTATGTTCATGACATATTGGAGAAATTCGATATGGGAGGAGCTAAACAAGCATCAACCCCATTAGCTCCTAATCAATGCATTTGTCCAGATCTTACAGGAATCAAAGTTGACGAGACTTTATACCGCTCCATGATCAGATCCTTGATGTATCTCACTACTTCTCGACCAGATATCATGTATCCAACATGCTTGTGCACCCGTTATCAGTCCAATCCAAGAAATTCGCACTTGCTCGCCGTCAAACGTATCATGAGATATTTGAAGGGATTTCCAAGCACCAGCTTGTGGTACCCTAGACACGACGACTTTGATCTTGCGGGTTACTCGGATTTTGATTTCGGTTGCTGCAAACTTAATACCAAATCTACGACGGGTGGTTGCCAGTTCTTCGGAACCTGTTTGGTAACATGGCAATGCAAGAAACAGTTCGCAGTCGCTCTCTCTACCTGTGAGGCTGAATATGTTTCAGCTTCCAGCTGTTGTTCCCAGATTCTATGGATGCAACAAAAAATGAGAGACTTCGGACTATAATTTCTTGATATGCCTATATATGTAGATAACCAGGCTGCGATCGATATCACTAAAAACTCATGTCAACACTCTCAAACTAAACATATTGAGATTCGACAACATTTTAACCGTGATTGCTACGAGAAAAAGTTGGTTAGAATTGAAAAAATCCACACTAATGACCAAAAAGCAGATTTTTATACCAAATCCTTTGATCATATAAGATTTAAAAATCTTTTAAAATTAAATGGTTTACAAAATCTGACATCAGGGGATATACACGAGGTTGAGTTTGAGGATGACGACGACTGACGTAATAACTCATCGGTTTGACGACTTTTCTTTACATTCTTTCTTAAAAAAACTCTAAAAATCCAAAAATATGTTTTTGATTCTAGGGGAGAAATTTTGGAAAAATACAAAAACAATATAAATGTCAAAAAAGAGTTTTTCTGAAAAAAAGGAGATCATATTACATCAATATGACAGTCACAGTATGCTAAAGAATTAGAATGTTTAAACAAGTAATTAAACAGCTCTTACTGAGGATGTGCCAATAGGCTTCACTCGTTCAGTAAATTGTTTTCAAGATATAAGCCTAAATGAAAAACTGAATAACTTGTGGGTTAACATCTCTCGGATATATGGACTTAGTACTCCGAAATTTTGGTTGAGAGAATGCCAGATTCTGCGATACTAGGTCTTTATATTTAATCGATATCTGGGGTATTATCCGAGTTCTTCTGATTTTGCATAAGCAATTGCGTAGAACTTGTATAATACTTTATGCATTATTCGCCTACAAAAACTGCATATAAAAATGATGATTATGTCATAAACTTTGTGACATTTTCAGTTCAAAAGATTCCTTTAAGGAACACCACCTAAAGACGAGCCTTCATCTCTTTGTCTGTACGGTAGTACTAACCTGAGCTCTCAAGGTCTCGCAATTCACCCCTTTACAAATATCAGTTAGATATATTCACATGTGAAATAAAATTCTGGGAATCTAGATATGGGAATATATTGTGAGATGGGACACACAATTATTTCATGTTCTTTAAATTACCTAACATATCTTGAAACAATTGAGAAACGAGAAGAGGTTTAAGTGGATAAGAATATTGGCAATCTAGGTAAAGCAGGTTAAAAGCTTAATAAGTATACCAAGATCATCGGTACTGGTGATTTGTTTAAACACTTGATATGATTTTCTTAAACACAAAACTCACCAAAAATATGTATCCTGGACTTGGTAAACTGAGTGGGTTTTAAACAGATAAAAATTGCATAAAAAATCAAAAATATCAACAATCTTTCCAAGTTTCAAAACTAATTCGTACGAGTTTCACTAACTCGTACGAACCACGTTTGGGCTTCATTCGCACGAACCATTGATTCGTATGTATGACCCTAACTAGTATAAAAGGTCCCTCTCTTCGCACGAATCAACTTTATGCTACGGTGCGAACTGAGAGAACTTTTGTGTGAATACGTTCTAAACTTCGAATTTCTTGACATTTACCGAGTACTATTACATTGGGGAGGTTGATTCACACACCTCTTTCAATGGGAAAGGTAATTTTGCTCAATCTTAGCCGTTATAATGCCGAATCTTGGCCAAACGGACTTAAAACATAGATTTAGGGAGATTGGACCGGTAAAACTTAAAATTAACCTTAAAAACGTTAATACCGACCCTAATAACCTATAAACTGACTATCAATTTGTTACAAACAAAATGTTTTAGGTTCGGTTTAAACTTGGTGTTATTTGGAACGGTTCATGATTCGTACGAATGAGTTGTTCGTACGAACTAAGTTTTCAGAATGTTATATCCTGTCATTTATACGAATGAACTGTTCATACAAAGTAACATCCTTAAATGTTAAAATTTCAAAATTGTGTTAAGTGGTGATGTTTCGTACGAAGCATCGTTCGTATGAAGAAAGTTTGATGAAATTCTTGAAATATTCCTAAGTCTTAGACACTCGTATGAATTAGTGACTCGTACGAGTGATACTATTTTGATTCAAACTTGTAAAATTTTTCTAAGTATTGAATCGTACGAATGCATGACGTTGAAAATTTTGAAAATTTTTCTAACAGTTTGAATTCTTTTTGTACAAGTCAAGAAAACGTCATTTTCTCCGTTTCACAACATCTATTGTCTACTTGACGAGACTATTCCGGAGATTGCTGCTTAAAGAGATGTATTAGATTTTTTGAGCAGGATTCCGATTAAAAAGCACTCACTAATCGACATACGGTTTATAGATCTCATGTCGAATATTTCTGGAATGCAACAGAGTATGATTCTGAAAAAAATGCAATAGTTTCGATGGTGAAGATTGATGATGAAGATATACAGGTTAAGATAACAGAAGATTTGGCTCGAACGGTTTTGGATTTCAAGGATAATGCAGACGATCCTATCGGGTTTTCAGAGTACATGGTGAAGGGTTGTTTTTACATGACGGGATATGCTGGTTTTGTGAACGCAGTGCCATTCAAGAAAGGGAACCTCAGTGCGCCATTCCGTTACATTGCTCATGTTGTTGCTCACGCATTGAGTCATCGCAAGGGAGGATTTGATGATTTGGTTGATTACCAAACGTGTATGATTACTGCACTGGTCCTAAATCTGCCATATAACTTCTCTAAAGTTATATTTACACAGATGATGCAGAACATACAGAGGGAAAAGTTCTTGCAATACCCTCGGTTTGTACAGATGTTGTTAGATCATTTACACCCGTACTTGAAGAAGAAGAAGGACGATGTGTTAAAGTTAAAGCACATGGATGTTTCTACATTGAAGAAAATGAATTTGCATTTAAAGGCTTTTACGAATGCTAAGTCGGTTTTTGGTGCTATAGTCGACAAAGATTACATTTCTCCAGGTCTAGGTAAATGGAGGAAAGAAGACAGTGGGGATGAAAGTGAGGAATTGACTGCACTTGAAAGTTTTGTTGCTAAGCGATGTTCATGGTTTGTGAAAGATGGAGACAAAGGTTTAAAGAGAAAAGCAACTGCTACATCGTCTGCTTCTGCTCCACAAAAGAAAAAGCCAACAACAGAAAGTTCTGGGCTTAGAGATGAACCAGATGTTGAAGAAAATATTGAAGACATCGCTGCAGATATCGAGAGACAAGTATTTGGTGAAGAGAAAGAAGTTGAAGACGCATCGTCTTCGAGCACTAATTCTGATGAGAGACGTGCTGGTGAACGTAAAAGAGCCATAAAGATAGAGGTAAAACGTTTGGCTGAGAAAAAGAGAAAAGCAGAAGAGCGAAAGCGCAAAGCGGCAGGAGAAGATGATACAACATATGTACCTTCGGGTTCAGATACAGATTCTCCTATGCGCACACCAGTGAAGAACAAGGCACGAAGGTTTAAGCGCCAAGCAGCTAGGAGCTCCGAGTCTCAATATGTTAGATCTAAAGAGACTATGCAAGAACAAACAATTGAAGAATAGGTTATTGTTGAACCAGCTCAGCAAATTCCAACATCACCACTCGTCACGCAACACCACAACTATCACCATAGCCAACACCACGTCAATCTACTCCACCACAACAGTTTGCATCTCAGCCTCCAACACAGCCAACACCATCACAAGCAACACCACAACCGCCACCACACACTTCACAGCCCCAATCTCAGTTTGATTTTGACTTTGACTTTGGATATATTCTAGGGGGTGAAGATTTTTCATTCAACGACCGCGTGTTGACGAACTACAAAAACAGGTCTTGTTGAATACTGTGAAGATAGTGGAGTTGTAGGAACAGATTAATGTGTTGACGGAAGATAAACAACAGTTAGAAGCCATGCTTGCAAGTATAGTGTTTGAGAATGAATGTCTACGACTCCTGTCACACCCTCAATTTCCACTTGCGGAGTTTTACCGCGAGGCGTGTGATCAAACCAGAATCTGAGACACTAGTAATATCGAACGACTCTATATGATTTATTTAAGCGTTTTCCAAAAACATTTGTTTAACCATTCATAGTTATTTTCAAATTGTCTTAGTTTAGTTTCAAAGTTTAGCGGAAGCATTAGTTCAAAGTTGAGCGGAAGCATTAGTTTCAAAGTTGCCTTGTATGTGTCTAAATGCCTAACTTGTCTTAAAGTTAAGATTGAACATCATCGCCCATCTGGTTTATTGGAGCAACCAGAAATACCGGTATGAAAGTGGGAGAACATTGTGATGTATCTCATCACTAAACTACCGCGCTCACTTAGAGGTCATGATGCCATTTGGGTAATCATCGATCGTCTAACAAAGTCAGCAAACTTTTTGGCAATTCGTGAGGATCTATCTGCTGATAAACTCGCCAAGATCTACGTTGATGAGATCGTATCTCGTCATGGTGTTCCTTTGAACATCATATCCGATCGAGATGCTCGATTCTCATTTCACTTTTGGAAGACCATGCAATCTTCAATGGGAACCAAACTCAATCTAAGCATTGCTTATCATCCTCAAATGGATGGACAATCTGAAAGGATAATCAAACACTAGAGGATATTCTTAGAGCATGTGTGATCAACTTTGGTGGTAGTCGGGATTCGCATCTACCATTGGTTGAATTCTCCTACAACAAGTTATCACGCCCGCATTAATATGGCACCTTTTGAAGCTCTATAGGTTCAAAAATGTCATTCACCTATCTACTGGAATGAGGTTGGTGAAGCTCAGCTCACTGGACTGAACTCATTCACGACACAACAGACAAAGTCAAGAGAATTCACAATAACCTTCTGACAGCTAGAAGCTGTCAAAAGAGTTAAGCGGACAAATGACGCAAGCCCTGGGAATTCCAAGTTGGTGATCACGTCCTTGTCAAGGTATCCCCTTGGAAAGGTGTGATTAGATTTGGAAAGAAAGGAAAACTTGCACCACGATATATTGGAGCATTCAAGATCGTTGAGAGAATCGGAAAAGTGGCCTGCCGACTTGAGCAACCTCATGAACTTGGGAATATTCACCCAACATTCCACGTGTCCAATTTGAAAAAGTGTTTAGCCGATACAAACCTCCACATTCCCCTCGACGAAATTCGCGTTGATGACACTATGCACTGTGTCGAGAAACTTGTGGAGATATTGGACCGTGAAGTCAAGAAACTCAATCGTAGACGTATACCGATAGTTAAAGTTCACTGAAATCCAAGCGTGGCCCAGAATTTACTTGGGAACGAGAAGATCAGATGAGAGCAAAATATCCACATTTGTTTTCACAAAGTTTCCTCTAATTAAATTTCGGGACGAAATTTCCAAAAGTAGGGGAGACTGTGACATTTGTGCCTTTTCAATTATTGTAAAACTATAAACAATTTCATATTCGATGAAATCATGTGTTTTATTTCTGAAATTTGTATAATTATCTAAGACATTTGCACAATTTCAATTTCTTGCACGATTTCGAACCCTCAAATTTTTTTGTGGGAGTAGTTCCTTAACTGACACTCAAACGGAATCAGTTTAACGTGACGTACAAACCGAAACAAGGACATAATCTACACATACCCTAAATACCATTTACATAACTTAGATATAAGTTTTGAAGGGTTAGATATGAAAAAAAAACACGCTTATACAAGTCTATGGACTATTTTTGTCAAACTACAAAAGCCTGATGGTCCGTATTCAAGATACGAACCATGTGTATCAATCCAAATATTTTTGTATTCAGTAATATCTTGTATTTTATTGATGAGAATGCAGAAATGTCAATCATTGCAAAATTTTGATCATTTCGTGTTCATTAAAGCGTTTTACGCATTTTTGCAAAACACCTTACCGTACAATCGAACGAGCTGACATCCATGACCTTTTCAGGCATAATCCAAGTTACACATGTCTTAACACCTTTATATAACCTAAATATTAGGTTAAAGGGGTTAAAAATGACAAACAAGTGAAAATACAAGTCTAGAGACCAAAAATGTCAAAAAAATAATATAGATTTTTGCTTCTTCACCAAGTTTGCCACCTATCTCCAATTTTTGACACCTAGCACTCATTTTGCCACACTTAATTTGGTGTTGACATATGTTAGGACACTAATTCACACTTGAGGACACTTGTCATCACCTCCTTGATTCTAAAATACTATAAATACACCAAGATTCTTCCATTTTTTCACACCACTTCAAAACCCTTCAAAGCAAAGTGTAAAGTTCTTCTTTCTGTCATTCTTGGAGCTTGTTCCAGCCTTTGGAAGCCTCCTATCTTGAGTTCCAAAAGTGTTCTTCAACACGAGTAAGTACTCGTCCTAGTTCTTTCATTATTTTTGTTATTTTTAGCTAAAAGTCGAACAATTTGGCTTCCTGATTGACTTTTGGTTCTGACCATATTTGGTCAAGTCAAAGTTCAATTGAACTTTGCAGCATGATTGTAATCACGAAGGTTATAATCCCTAATGATTTCACCTTCTTATTACCACATTTACTAGTCGAAATGGCGAGTCAAAGTTTCGGTCAAAAATGCGCATGATGTGTGTTTTACGATGAAACTATTTTCGGGTATCAAAACACCAAGTTTTGATACCAAATGAGTTTTCTAAACTTAGTTAGACGTATTTTGACATGTCTAGATTATCACTTCTAGTTAAATTACACTTATACCCTTAAACTACCAAAATAAAAAGGGACACGTGTCACCTCCAAAATCTTTCTTATCCTTCTCACACTTTTATATTTTCTTACATGAACCTCTACCTATATATATATATATATATATATATATATGTGTGTGTGTGTGTATATATATAGGAGATGGATCATGAGAAAACTAGTTTAAATGAAAAAACCAAAAAACTAACTAAAAAAGCCTAAAAACATATTAACAAATTTTGAATTTTTTTAATAAAATTCGCTATATATAATATATAAAAAAATTTCAAAATAAAAAAAAAAAGTTGTACTTCACATGTGCATTAATATGAAAAAGCCTACCCACCCATCCATCACCCCCAAAAAACCTATACCCCCACCTTCACTCCCCAAAAAAAACCTAAAACTAAACCCTAAACATAAACCTTCAAAAAAAACTACACTCCCTACCCGCACCCCTCAAAAAACCTAAACCCCCCTCCCCCCCAAAAAAAATAAACCTAAACCCCCCTTCCCACACTCAAAAACATAATCCTAATACTAAACCCTAAAAAAACATTACCCTAAAAGTTAAATTAAACTCAAAAGCTAAATCTAAGCATATAATGCATATGTGCATAACATACATATAATGCACATGTGTAGTACATATATAATGCACATGTGAAATACAAGTTTTTTTTTTTTTGAAAAAAAAATTATACATAAAAAGTAGCGATTTTTTATTATAAAAATTGTAAACATAATAAAATAATTTTGGATGTTTTTTAGGCTTTTTTAATTACTTTTTTAGTTTTCTCATTTATATGTAGTTTTCTCATGATGCTCTTCCTATATATATATATATATATATATATATATATATTCACTAATTAAACGATTTATCATCTCACAAGTTCCCGCAAGGTTGTTAAACGTTTATTTTGCCGGCTTGCGTTAAAAATACCATTTTTAACGCTATATTTTCATAATTAATTAAAAGTATTTCATAAAATCTAGAAATTTTATACAACCTCCTTATGATACTATATATATCATAAGGAGGTTGTATAAAAATTTCTAGATTTTATGAAATACTTTTAATTAATTATGAAAATCAAGCGTTAAAAATGGTATTTTTAACGCAAGCCGGCAAAATAAACGTTTAACAACCTTGCGGGAACTTGTGAGATGATGAATCGTTTAATTAGTGATAATTGAAAACGTCGGAGTAATTCTAAACTTTCTAGGGTAATGGGTAATTGGGGTGCATTACACGCTAGTTTACAAGTTCTCAAAAAACGAAAATGGAAATTGCGATTTAAACGAACTAGACGCTACTAACACCCAATCTCTCTATATATTACAAATCATTTTATATTAGTTAACAATTTGGGACGTTATATATGATCTGGCATTTCCCGAACACCTAAAGCGAACAACCATGACCGGCACGCAAAATGGTGCACCGAAGCCAAACGCGAATTTTACACTAAGATAATACCTATATTTTTATATCCGAGCTTGGTATATAGCGATTACCGAACCGTATGCTATTTTTGGTAGTTAACCGAACACTAACTAATATTAGGATCGATGTAACGTACGAACCTATGTCTATACTGTGCTTGCTTTTGAGTGCATACCTATCAGGTGAGTTTCATTGCCCCTTTTCTCGAAACAGTTTTACATGGGTGAAAAGCTTGTTTACATACATACATACAACGGTGTAACTCACAAACTTTTGTAGATGTTTTCAAAATATGTTTTTCAAGTAAACAGGTTAACAAATGATGAATGTGCGTAGATGTTCCAAATTTTGATATACGGATACTATGTGCATAGATGTCTACTTGCTAGATGGATATGCTGCTTTTGGAATTATAGTGTTGTAAAATACTTTAGTGTGTAAACATAAAGATAGTGTGTAGTACTGTTTTAGTGTATAATACAGTACTTTTTTATCATTGTGCTTGTGACATGTGTCCATTGCATCCCCGTGCGCTTCTGCTACTTGTCGGGGTGTGACAATCTTCCTCAACCATCGAAACCCTACTTGACATTTTACCCGAATCTAGAACACCATCGCACAAAACAAGTCACCACCAATTAGTGTTCTATTTTACAATCATCAAACTACTCAAACGGTTTGTTCCAATCAACCCACCACTGGTAACATCATCTACGATCATCGTATATTTCTCTGGATTCAAAATTTCATACTCCATGTGTAATTTGGTGATCTTGGAATCTTGTAGCGTGTCAAAAATTGTTGTTATGGTTTCAATTTGAATTTGGTGTGAGGATGTTTGAAAAAGGTGAAGATATTGAAAGGCATATGTTTTTTAACAGTCAACCCAACATTGACTAACGATAGGTGTCAAGGAGTGATGGAATGTCCACCACAGGGTATAATTGGCAGAAAAAATAGAAGATAAGGTGTCATATAACAATCTGAACAAAATTAGAAGGTGGCAAATTTCACTTTACTGTTTACATTATTTAAATAGTGCAATCCGTGTTCAGTGGCGATAATGTACTAAAGTAAAACACATTCAAGATATATATCTCACTGCTTTCCAACCAAATCCCTAATCCCTGGTCCCATTCAAATTTCAAATGCACTCACAATCACACACACCATGGTTTCCCTCTCCATATTTGAATCCCTAGAACCGTCACGAATTCTATTTACACCGTCGTCACCACAATAACGATACACGAATAACATATTGATTTTGAGTTATGTTTGGATCTTGATCCAAGGTAATTTTTTAACTCTAACTCGAAGCTTGTCAGACATCCTTAACTCGAAGAACCCCAATATTATCCCTCACATGATCTTTAAATTGATTCGTAGCGTTTAACGGTTTAACCCTAAATTTGAATATAAGGTATGTTGTTGTCTGATTCTACAATTGTAATATTTATAACTTTTTGCTTATTCGAGGTGATATAGATCTGAATCGAATCAATTTTTGTTGTTCTTAGATAGGATTTTTTTATGACTTTTTTGGTTTCGTAGCAGTAGAAATAACTTTTGATTCTTTGAAGTTTGAATTTTTTTCTTTTTAGGTTTTTGAGAACATTTTTTATTATATCAAGAAATATCATTTCTTTGATAAATATTTAAACAGTATTCAAAATAATGGTAAACATGTTTGTGTTATTGAGAAGAAATGTGATTTAGATATTGTAATGCATCGTGCATATTCATATTATCTGATTTTTGTGTGGTGTGTCCCTTGGTTACATATGTTAATTTTGGTGTGAGTTTGATTTTTTATTTCATTAAAGCGGACAAAAAAACAACCCGTGTGTGTGGCTTGATCATATTTGTTGATTTATTTGTTTTCTTTTTTGTTTCAGTGAAGCGGAATGAAAAACGACTTGCAATAGCTACAACGACATGCTATAACTCCACTTGTGTTGGATGGTATTGTAAGCAAGATTCTCATATTGTTCCTATTTCTTATTTCATGAATCTATTTTTTTTCATTTTCTATTACTAACGCGATATTCCCTTTCATCTTTTACAGCCTTTTATTAGTTTGGATATGTCGGAGGTATGACTCCCACCCCACCATCAAAGTATTTTTTTTTTAAATGCTCCTAATTAATGGCAAACTAGATTATTTAATATATTATACATATTAAACACATATTTTTTTAACGAATTTGAACAAACAGGCCTGGTTTTGGTTGGCTCATACTTGAGACTCATATGTTTGGTTGACTCATACCTATTTTTGGTTGGGCTGCTCCATTTTAGAGTCAAACAATTAGTTTATGATAATTGGTTTCATATCAGTTGCAACAAAACTTAATGGCGTCTGATAATTGGTTTCATATCAGATGCCATTTGTTGATCAATGCATGGTTGAACATAGCAGGCGGTGTTCACTACTTCTGCCCAAAATATTACTAGAAGGCCAGAATCTATCAGCATCGTTCGAGCAGCTTCATTGAAAGTTCGATTTCGCCTTTCAGCAACTCCATTTTGTTGAGAAGTTCGAGCTGCACTATATAGACGATCAATTCCTTTTAAAGCACAATAGTCATTCAATTCAGCATTATTAAACTTCGTCCCATTGTCGCATCAAATAATTTTCACTCGCTCATTTGCCTGATTTTCCATGAGATTGATAAATTTATTGATCAATAATGTAGTCTCACTCTTTTGCTCCAAGAAAAACACCCAAGTGAAGTGAGAGAAATCATCAGTGATAACCAAGCAGTAAGCCTTGCCTCCAATACTTAGCATAATAATAGGACCAAAAAGATCCATATGAAGCAATTGTAGAACTTTAGAAGTCATGTGCACAAGCTTAGATTCGTGAGGCTTACGATGTGTTTCCCACGAGCACATGATTCATATTTCTCTATCTGCATGACATCCTTGATTGGTAGATTTCTGACTAATCCTCCTTTGGCCAGTCGATTAAGATTCTTCATGTTGAGATGACCCAGTCGACGATGCCACAGCATAGCATCATGTTTAACAATCTCTAAGAACAAACATGTACATTGATTAGTGGGAGCTTTGTTCATGTCAATCACGTAAGCATTTCCCTGACGTTCGGCTTCAAGTAAGTACCAATCCTCTGGTATAACAATTCCTGGATTCAAAACTACGCATCCTCCTTTGGTGAAGAGAACCCCTAGACCTTTATCGCACATATGAGAGACGCTCAAGAGACTATGTTTGAGTTTAGGAACATAATTGACATCTGAGAAGCTGAGAACCTCGTTTTTTACTGTACCCTTCACTGTTATTCTTCCAGTTTCTCCTCCCGTGAAGTTGACAAATCCACCTTCGAATATTTTTATATCATTCAACTGGGAAATGTCTCCTATCATGTGCCTGGAACAACCACTATCGATGAACCAAAGTATGTCGATAGCCCTCCATAGTAGTTCCTACAAACACAGCAGGATTAATTAGAAACTGAAACCCAGGCCATTGTTGATCTGGGTAGTCATTTACTGTCTGTATATGAAACCTCACGAAAGATCATATGACTTTTAGTAGAATTTGAGGTTTGAGAGGATGAATGTGAACACTGAGACCGAGATTTAACGAGAACTTTGGGTTTCCAAATTTTAGAATATGTGTTTTTGAAACCTTTTTCAGTGATGTTACTTTTGATTTCACTAACTGATTTGGAAATTTTTTGTGTTTGAATTTTACCCTTCAACTTAGGTTTAGTAGCTTTTGAGGTGGGTTTTCTTTCTGTTTTCAGTTTTTCCTTTTGTTTTTACGTGATCGCCTTTTCTTTAAAGGAGCTGATTCCCAGACTTAGTTTCATTAGAGACGTTTTCTTCAGAAACTGCGCTTACGGAATCGACAGTTGAATCAGTTTCTATAGAAACCTTTTCTTCATACTCCTCCCTTTTGGGATCAGCTATATCTGATTCATTAGATGATGAGCAATTTTTCGGTTGACACAGTTTAGCTATCATATGATTCAGACAATGCAGTTTGTTTAGAATCTTCAGAAACACTATGCTCATTATCAGATGTACCAGAATCTGCAGTCTGATTATCGAACTATTCATCAAATTATTTTATTCACACAACTAGACACAATAATATTTTCAACTTCATCATATTTAGAGAACTCTGATACATCAGTTGAGGTCTCAGGCACATTGGAACAGTTGTCTGAATCACTTGAAACAGGTGTTTCGAATTCATCAGCAGATGCACCAGACTCCTCTAGTAAAACATTATCATCACAATCAGATTTAAAAACTACATTATCTAAACTTTCAGTCTTAGCAACATTGTTAGAAATATTGTTAGAAAAACCCTTAGTCTCAGCAAGCATAGATTGAACGTAGTTCCAAACGTAAAAATCATGTTCAACACATAAAGAAACATCCAAATTATCAGCATCGTTTGAATGTGGTTCATCATCTACTTCAGACTGCTCCTCAACTATCACTGACTCTGCACATGAACTAAAACAGTTAATATTGTCTACAGAATCAGAATTTGACACATTTTCTTAATGCTCCTCTGATGATGTTACTACAGACTCCTTTTCTTGTTCTTCTTACCAAATGATTCATTTGAACAACTTTTATCCGAGTCCACGTTTTTAACAAAACTGATGGGCTTTTGAAAATTAGTGGGTTTGGCATTCTTTAGTTTGAAAGGTTCCCATGGAGTAGGCACTTGGTTTGCCATACATCATTTTATCATAGTTTTCTAACTCTTGCTCAGTAGTGAGCATTCTAGAATAATTATGATTATATGGCGGTGGAACCTGTTTATAACTCAAACCCTTACCCTTGTTTTCTTTGCATGCCAGTTGCACATTGCATAGGTTATGAACAGTGTCGTTGGAAGTATCCAATTTCTTTAGGTTCAATATATTTTTGATACTTGCTAGTGAGTAGTTCTAGCTCAGCCCTCACAGAATCACATTCCAAAGTTTTTACATTAAGTCTGTTTTTGTAATCATGGACCCAGCAATTCTATTGATTTACATCCAAGTGGAGCTAAGCTATGTACTTCTTTAGTGCGTCAATCTTTTCATAGAGAATCTTATTGTACTCTCGAAGATTGATGCACTTTGACATGGCACTATTGTAATCACTGATTAAAGCAGAATTATGCGCTCTCATCTGTGCTATCTTATTTCTACAATGTTCAGAACATAAAAGAGAGTTTACCGTTTCAGAGAGTGACTTGGGTTCTTTAGTTTGCGCCATCAAACATTGATGATTGACTTCTGCAACTTCAGAGATCTTGACCGCCTCCATGTACGCCACAGCATCTGCCCAATTGAAACCATGTTGTTCTTGTGCCATCAAAGCCTTTCCTACTTCTGTATCTCCTTGGCTTGTTAAACTCTAAGCAGGTGTAACAGCAACCATAGATCTCTTAGAGTTCCTAGCAGCAGCTGCCTGAGTACCCTCATACCCCACCGGTGCCTTCTTACAATCCCTTGCAAAGTGTCCCGGCTCATAACATCTGTAACATCTAAGTTTGTCTCTTAAAGATCAAGTACGAATGTTTGATATAGGATGACGGGCATACTTCTTCTGAAACTTTTGAGCTTGAAATGCCGCCATAGCCAAATTCTAGGATGTATCCAGCTCCTCTATATTTTCTTCGACCACTTGATTAATATCAGTTGCTAAGACAAATGGGGGCAAGAGATCACCTGCTAAGAAAGCATTTAAGCTGTTAAGCATAGATGCTACAAGAGCCGATTTTTCTTTATTTTGCTTAGTCAGAAAGGCTATGTTCTCAACTGAGGGTGTGGATGGGATATTTTGAGATGATGAAGGGTTCGTTGGACTGAAAACCACATTGGCACGCTGAGGGTATTGCTAGGCTGAGGTGTAACGCTCTGCATTTTGCTTTACTTTCCATAATTAGAAAGTTGTATTTACATTTCTATTTTATAAACTTGTAATCGTGTCGTATTCGTGGTTCATTTCCAATCTTGTAATCCGAGGCTTTGATCATAATGGAAATTCATTTAATACATACACGTGTTACCTTTCATATTTGTGTTATATACGCAATCAATATTTAAATACGTGTTTATACGCAAAACCGAAACTTAAAATACACTTGGGATACCTAAAAAGAAGCTAAAAAATACAAGAAAACGGCATAAAATAACCTAGTTACAAAGTGCAAGGACTTAAAGTGAGCAAAATCAAAAGCTTTTCCACTTCCTTTCTCCTCCAATCACCTTCCACATTTTTAAGCCAATCATATCACTCTTCTCCACTTTCTTTCTCCTCCAATCACCTTTCACCTTCATTAACTCCCAAAACTTTAATCCCAACTTATAAATACAAGCCTCCACCACCTCCTAAACATTTTTCACACACCAAATCTTCACTCAAGTTCCCAAATTCTCTCTAGTCTTCCAAGCAAGGAAGAAAACTCTAAGTGTTCTAAGTGAGTTTTCACTCACTTTTCTTCATCTTTCTTCCTCATTTCTTCTTTCAAACTACTTAGGCAATCTCTACGAAGGTTTTCCCAAGTTTTCCATGGTAAACTAAGGTAGAACCTCACCATATTTGAGGTCTAAAGTAGCATAAAATTTTTGCTCTAATTTATCTTTTTGTTTCTTATATATAACGATTAAAACTTAGTGGAATCTTGTACCCACCTTGCTCCCAACTAAGCTGATAGTTGTGGGTTTGTGTTGTGGTTGTTTTCCACCAAGAAACAAGCTTAAACCCTTTTTTAAATTCTGCCCATATATGCTCTAAGTGATTGAAAACCATTCAAGCTTCAACCTTCCATGTTGAAAGGCTTGTGCATGAATTATGTGTGAACCATGGAAGCTTTGGCTATCCGAATTAGTTCCACAAAATCACACTTGTTCACACTTTTTTTTACTAATGCCATCAAGTAGCTTCCAGGAATCAAAGTAACATAACCCTGTCTCGTCTCCAACATTTGCCATGTTGTGTATGACACGCCCGGGTTATCCTTACTTGGCTACTTGACGAACTAGTTAGTTATATTTTCTTTTATTTTTCATTCATGACCAACCAGTTTATCAACTACGTTGATAAACTTGTGCTTTGGTGAATCAAACAAATAGGTTAATCTTACCTCCATGCTTGACTTATATGTTTATATGGTTATACATGATGGACTATACTATACTATAATATATAACATATATTTAACCGGATTCTTGATACTAACCAGATTATGGTTAGAAGTCATGAACTTAGGTTATATTATCTTCGTTCTAAACTCCTCGTTTGTGATTCTAATGGGCAAATTAGGAATTTAGACAGGGTATACTTTCGTATACATATACTTTTATACTTAAATCCAAATCTAACTCCCCGCAAACATCATATACTCAAGATCCGTCGCTTCCCCAAATATAAAGTAACTTCGATGCTCCATCTCAACAACTCATCAACTCTCGGTTTAATCGGAAGCTTTGCAAAACCGTGAGTATACATGGCCCTTTTTATTTTAACAATTTTGGGTGCAATACGTATACATTATCAAGCTCACACTCACATACTTTATGCTTAAAACACAAACAAACAATCCAATGTGCATGCTTAATACATTATACTTGAATTCGTATATGCTAGACTATTCTTATGCTTTATACTTGTCATTAACTTCGTACAAGCCTCCCTTAACATGTATAGCACTATAGGAGTAACGCACCACCCGTATTCTTGAGACATGTTAAGTTAAACAAATAGATCTTATCATTGTTACGATAAGATTACGCTAGCAGGAATCTTTGGGTTGACATTTATAGTTGCATGCTAGTATCGTACATTGGTTCTAGATAACCATTATGCATGTGGATTCATTTAAACTTTTATACATATGCTCGTACTCAAACTTGTATGTTCACCAATACCTTATGTGTTGACATGTACTTTAATACCAGGAAATTGATGATGATGATGATGATGACGACGAAAGGAACTTAGTAGGATGAACTAGAAACTCATCTTAATTTTTGTACTTGTTGTTGTATTTGTCCTTTTGTTAAATTGTTGTATTTTGCTTCAAAACATTGTACTTGATTTTAGTAATGAAGTGAAGTTTTTGATTATTAAATACTTGTCTCAACTTAGCGTTATGAAGTCTCGAGCAATCTATTTCGTACCGCCCCGATGTTTCTGCCATCGGTTGGGGTACGACATGAGGTAGGTGTGGCAATTGTGTTAACAATAGCTTGTGGTGTAGGTAGTGACATGTCGTACACATAGTTGGTCTTTGGAGCTTGAAGTTGAGCTTGTGTTATCGGACTGAAGACAACATTCGGGTTATTGTTTGGCATTCCATGAACAGGACTAAAAACGATGTTGGGGTGACTCTGAGACGTTTAAAGAATTGTTAGAACTGGTCATATCGGCAACAATCATCGAATTCTTATGATTAAGCTCTCTTTATTTATTGTCAATCTCACACGACTTAAATGTAGCAATCAGCTTAGAAGTGTGACTTCGTTCAGATTCATTATGTGCTTGATCATGGAGACATCAGCATCCCGTCCTATTGGCAATGAATTCAGAAGTTAACGATTCATCCCGCTATTTGTAATGGTGATTCCGGAACTTATCATTTGCGAGACTAGTTTAACAAATCTTCGGACCTGATTTTCTACAGTTTCACCATAAATGTGGTTGAATGAACTAAACTGTTAATTCAACATGTGCACTCTGCTTGCCTTCATGTTAGTATTTGTAACACCTCGTAAAATTCGTGTTCGGTAATATAGCGACACGTGTACATGCCCTTGGATCATACCTCAATGATTTAGCCACTCGAACAGGACAAAATTTCAAATTTTTTTAACTAACCGTAACCGGTCAAGGACCATAGGCTATGGTCTAATGCTGCTGAACGGATTTTATACTGACCGTAGCCTACGGCGAGGCTTAAAAGCCTCTATTTTTCTACATTTTAACATTCAGAAAATTACTCAGAGGCCCCTAGACTTAATTATTTTTGTGTTACTTATTTAAACAAGTTGTTTCTTGACCCGAACGTCTCTCGGTTGAGACGATATCTTTTGATTTACCATCCTTAAGCATTCCGCTTCTTCACCGAATATTTAACCTTACTAGTTTGGGTAATTTAACCCATAAAACCATAAATGTTCGTATCTTTCACGTTTAAGCTAGTAAACACATATAAGTCATAAAAAACACCTAGTGTGACACCCGTTAACGTTCGGTTATTCGTACTTTTCTTCAATACATCTCGTGATGAACGAAAGACCAAGTTGTGTCATTATGTCATTGAATATAAGTCAAGGGACAATTCATGACAATCCACAAAACTATCTTTGAGGGACTAAAAGTGTCAAAACCCAAAATTCCGTCAACATGCCACCTCTCCTGCAAAATGCCACACTCCTCCCACTCTTGACACCTTGCTAGACACTTGTAATAATCCTACAACACCTCTAATACTTGGATTCATCTTCTTACACCTCCTTGCACTATAAATAGCCCACTAAGTTCACTTATTCCTTGCTTATTTCCTTTTCTCCTCTCTATTACACTCTTGGAAGTTCCTGGTCATTTAGGAGCTTCCCTTTGAGTTCTAAGTTTCCCTTGGATCACTTGTAAGTGTTCCATCTCTGCTCTTTTCTTTTTATAGGCTTTTAATAGCCAAAAGTCAAGCATTTGCGACAAATGCCTTGACTTTCGGTTAAGACCATTATGGTCCACCTATTTGTTGATACAGTTTTGTGTCTGTCGCTTGTTCTTAATTACAGTTGTAATTGTACGGTCTTTGCTCAAGTGTCTGTATAGGTTTGGTCGTGTCGAATAGATCGAGATATCCTTCTATCTTGATCTAGTATGACATCTTAGCTTGTCTATGTTAATCAGTTGCATGTGTGCATACTGATGAGTCTTGTGTACGTCAAGTCTACACACATTCTCTAGGAATAAGGATTCAGTGCGAATCAAAAGATTTCGTATGAAACACAGGTGTCGTACGAATCAAGGAGTATTTCGTACGAAACAGTGACTCGTACCAATTTTCTGGAGATGTGTCTCGTGTGAAATAGTGTGTTCCGTATGTCTAGTATCATGATTCGCACGAAAATCTAGACGAACACTATATAAGCAGACATGTGCCTCTCAGTGTTGGTTAGCTAGTTGGTCTAAGTGAGCCTCTCAGCATTCTCTCTGAAGACGAAGACACAAGAACACAGCAAGTTTGTTTGAGTCATACAAGCATTGTGTGTATATGTTTGTACTTGTTCTCAAACATTAATCAAGATAGTGAATCTTTGGTTACCCCGTGTTCTTTACTTTGCTTTGGTTGCATGCACACTTGGATTCTTCACTTGTGTGTATGTTATATGAACAACGAACTGGTTTAACTTGATCCTCAGGTGGACCTAAAGTGGTATCAGAGCTTTTGCTCTTTCCTTGTTCAAAACCGGGCTTAGTGTGTCTGAGCTAGTTTGAAGATTTCTGAAGTGTTCTTGAATCTCCAGCAGAAAAACATAAGTTTTGGATAGTTAACTACTTGATTAAAATCTGTTGTATGTAGAAAGTTTTATGGTAAAATTTTTCTGAAGAACACCCTTGAAGAAGAAATCTGCAAAAATTTGAATCTGATTAGTTTTGGTAGGGTGGACATTTTCTGACTTGGATCTGGACTTGGACTGTTAGCTGTTAAAAATCTGTTTTTTAACTAAAAGTGGGTAAGACAATAGGTATTTTCGAAAAAGGAGGTCTACACAAGAAAGGAAATTTTTCACCAAACCATCTCTGAAAAGATTCCTCGGAAAAATGTTGAACAAAACAGTTTGTGCAACTGAAGAGTTTCGAACGATTCATCTGAACCGCACGAAACACCTGTTTCACACGAAATAACTGTCTCGCATAAAACAACTGTTTTGCACAAAACTTATAGAGTTGTGTTATCCGCACGAAATTAGTTTCGTACGAATAACTTTTGTTACTGTTCGGTTTTCATGTTTTTCAAAGCTTTGTGATTTTAAGAATTTGTGATATTTTCAAAACCTGTGAACTTTTTAAAAGGTAATTATAATTTTGAAACTTTAAACCTTTAAATTTTCATAAAACAAGAAAATATAATGAGTTCTAACCCGTGGGATTAGAGTTGTTCAAGCTCAAATCATGAGTCTTCGCAAAGCTCCGCAACATCATGGGTACAATCTTTGATGCCTCAACATACAACAATGATCTCTACAAATCAATGGGCGTGTGTTGCGAATCAGAATCAAAGCATCCAAACTCTGTTAATGAGAGAAAGTGAAACAGGGAGTAATAACCGACCGCCGAAATTAAATCACATGAACGATTATCCTTCATGGAAAAGTCGTTTTCATACGTATGTTCTCGGCCAAAACACGGAATTATGGACGTGTTTCACTACCCCCTACATTGAAGCACTTGAAGAAGCTGGATCAAATCCAACCACATTGGCCAATCTAGTCGAAAGTGACAAGAAAGCTTACGATCTAGAGAAAAAAGCATTTGCTATCCTCACACAAGCTCTGCATAAAGACATTTATCATCAGTTTGTGTATTGTACTACAACAAACAATTTGTGGGACACTTTGGAAGCAAGAGGTGAAGGTAACGCTGCTACCCGGAAGATTCGGCATGATCTACTCAAGAAAGAGTTTGAAGGTTTTATGTTCATGGAGAACGAAACCTTGAATGATATGACCACTCGGTTTTATCATCTTCTCAGCAAAATGTACTCGTATAAAGTGTTAGCAGCACCACAAGAAATTGTGATGCGATTTGCTGATGCTTTACCACCGAAATGGGGTCAATTTATTAATCTTTTAAAACATACAGGTGTTTTGGACTCAATTAGTATTTATGAATTTGTGGAGAAACTGGAGAACAAGAATGAAGAAGAACTCCGGAAGGCACAACGAGTCTCTGCTCCACAAAACCCTGAAATGTATTTTGGAGGTATAAATGCAGGTACTAGCTCAAGCCAGCAACCGAAGCTGCAAACCGCATTTGTGTCAAACGTGAACCCTTTTCTACCCCAACCAGTTCAATCAAGTCAGTCTACAAGTTCAAGTAATCAAGCCTATGGACAAGCTTTTGATCGGAAAGTCTTCCTTCCACAGCCAAGGGATTTAGCGCATAAAGCTCCAAAGCAAGCTCCTCAACAAGCTTTCTATGGAAACAACGGTCAATCGGCAAATCCCAACACTGTCAAACTTGACACGTAAAATCTCTCCAAAATCAACGTAGAAGTTGCACAAGAACATGCATAACTTCTAAATACCATGGTCAGTGCGTATTGTGGTTTAGTTGCAGGTCAAATAGGGAACATCAATTTGACAAACAAAGACTATGAACAAATTGACCGAGATGAAATGGAGCTGATGGACATCAAGTGGGCATTTGCAAGTGCTATGAGAAGAGGGAAGGATTATATGAGAAGAATGGGTAGAACCAGTTTGGAAAGCAAGAAGGATACAAAATACGGCTTTGACAAAACCGCCGTTACTTGCTTTAACTGTGGAGAAAGAGGTCACTTTAAATGGGAATGCACAAGACCCAGCAAGGAAGGAAATCACAACCCCTTTCGAAATCAATCTCAACCATCCAACACAGCACAATACAACAACGAAAGAAGAACAGTAGCTATTGGCAACTCTAACAACACCAATCAATTAGGACCTTCAAACACGCACAGAGCTTTGGTAGTTCAGTCTGATGAAGGATGTGATTGGTCAGTACAGTTGGGAACGGAAAACAACGGAAGAACTGCATGCTATGCGAGAATCATGGATCAACAAGCATGATCACAGCATCAATACTCCAAATAACGATGATACATCTGGGGATGCTGGTAGTTCTGATGAAGAATGTTCAAGTTCAGATGGTTATGGATCTGATTCTAGTGAGAAGAAAGGAAGTGATGTTGAGGTTGGAGAATTGCTGAGTGAAGCTGAGATGTTGAAATCTGAAAAGGTAGGAATTACGAGGAATGCAGAAGCTGGGGTGAAAGAGACAGAGACACTCTCTACAGATGGTTCAGCTTTTCCTCATCACACTGCCTTTATGGCAAATGTTGAAGGTTCTTCAAAACAGGTAAATTCTGAACATCCTACTATTTGCAATGACTGTGTTGATTTGAAAATAAAGTATGAAACCGTCAACAGTTATAATCAGAATTTAGTTGTTGAACTATCAAAATGCAAAGAAGCGAATTTGGCGCTAACTAGAAATGAAAAAGAATTCAAATCTGTAATAGAAACCCTTAAGAAAAGTGTTTCTGAATTGACAAAAACAGTTCTGAATAAACAGACAGGAATTAATAACTACTTTAATCTCCTAGAAGAAGCAAAGAAAGAATTAGCCATCACCAAATGCGAATATGATTCGATCAAACGCAAATTGGAAAGTTATTCTAACTCCCAATATGTGCTTGATCATATTATTGAAGTTCAGAAACTAAAGGGAGATGCTCAATGCATCGGGTATAAGTCATGTCCACCCCCAATGAAACACAACTATACCAAAATGCCTGATGAAGAGGAGATACCTTGTTTTGAACCCTTTGTACCTTTGAATCCTGAGCAACTTGCAGTTTGGTTAGGGTTCAAACTAGGCAATTCCTCTCAAGAACCAAGCAAGCCAAAAAGTTCATCGTCTGATGAAGAAGAGGATGATACATCAGATGATGAATCAAGAAATGATGATCAGGATCAGCCTCTTGATGAAAGGAAAAGAGTAGAATCTTCTGCTACTCCTAGTACTCAATCTGTTGAGAATCAAGAGACTGTTCCTAAAGAAATATGTGAAGACAAGTGTTTCTACACAAGAAGTAGATAATGTGCTGTGCACTTTGGTTGGAGATAAGAAAATCTATTCAAACAAAGATTTTCCAATTAAAAACGTAAATCCAATCTCTATAGATCAGGTATTTGAAAAGTCAAAAACCAAACCTTTAGAGAAGAAAAATTCCACCAAATCACAACCATTATCCGCTTCAAAAGAAAAACAATGGAAGCGAGTTGAAAAGACTACAATTTCTCAACCAAAGGTTGAAGCAAAAGGCTCTCGTTACCAGAAAAAGGCTAAAACTATTAAATTTGTGAGTTCTAAAGGTACCGATAAAGTCGAAACTTTTCAAGGAAAATCAAATGTTGATTTTGTAAAGAAAGTTAAGATTTTGAAAGAAATAGTCAAAACAATTACACCTAACACACTGATGGATGTAATGAAAATGAACCCAGTACCTCAGGATCCACAAGTTCAACATCAAGCCGAGAAACACGATCTCCTAGTTTTGTTGAGAGGAGAACATGTTTCAAATGTGGAGAATTTGGCCACATTATAAAAGATTGTCAAAATCCAGCCAAATCAAGATGTATAGAGAAAACCCCTCATGAACCAACTTGCAAACGTAAATCTGTTTCTCCAACACAAGATAAATGAGTTATTAAAGATCAAAAAGAGAAGCAAAAACGTAAACACGTAAAAGCAATTGAGAAAGCTTTAAAATCGGATTCTTCAAATAAGGATCAAAGATCTTCAAAGTCAACAAAACCAGACACTGTTAAAACTGTAAATAACAGTAAATCTGGTAATAAACAAGGATCTTGGAAACAGAAGACCGGTAATGGTTCAAAAGGAGTTCCTCAGTTTGTTAATCATCAAGAAATTAAGATTACATTTCATGATGATAAGGGACGACCCAAGACCACTAAGGCTTGGGTCCCCATCTCAAACTAGTCTTGTTTGTGCAATGTGCAGGGTGTTCCAAGAGGAATTGTAAACAGTCATTGGATTGTTGACAGTGGAGCATCAAGGCACATGACGGGCGACTTGCGACTCCTATATGATGTGAAAAGCATAAGGGGTGGTTATGTTGCTTTTGCTGGTGACAAAGGTGGATACATCACTGGAGAAGGAATGGTCTCCAATGGTGTTGTGAGCTTCGACAAGATCAATTGTGTGCGGCAAATTGATCACAATCTTCTTAGCGTTTCTCAAATCTGCGACAAGAAATTCATGAACATTTTGATGATGCCGGATATTATGTGCTGAAGCCTGGATTCAAGATCCCCAAGGAATGGATTCTCCTGTCGGCTCCAAGAAATAATGATTTGTATATTCTTGATATGAGCCAAGCTATTACAACATCTGCACAAGTCACATGTTTTGTCTCCAAAGCCACCTAGAAGGAATCAATCTCTTGGCACAGACGTATGGGACACAATCACCTGAGAAAAATGAACTATTTGGTGAAGAACAATCTAGTGAATGGTGTACCAGTGAAGAACTTTCATCTTCAAGATGTTTGTGTATCATGCCAGAAAGGGAAGCAAGCAAGAAAGTCCCATCCCGTGAAGAAGATCAACACTGTAAATATGCCACTGGAACGTCTTCATATGGACCTCTTTGGACCTATGAAACACAAGACAACCTTTGGTGATTCTTATTGTCTGGTAGTTACTGATGACTATTCCAGATTTTCATAGGTAAACATGTTGGAACACAAGAGTGAAGTTCCTACTATCCTCAAGAATCTCCTGACTCTGTTAGAAAATTTGTACAATCTGATAGTAAGGAGAATCAGAAGTGACAATGGCACAGAATTCAAGAATCAAGTTATTGGTGAGTACTGTTCCTCAAAGGGTATTCTGCATGAGTACAGTTCTCGATACACTCCACAACAAAATGGTGTCGCTGAGAGGAATAATAGAACTCTTATTGAAACTGCAAGAACCATGTTAGTAGAATCAGAACTTTCTGTTCAATTTTGGGGAGAAGCTGCTGCTACTGCGTGCTACCCGATGAATAGAGTTCTGATGGTGAAGAGACATGGAAGACATGCTTTGAGTTGTTACAAAGGAAACCGGATGTTTCTTTCTTAGAACCTTTTGGAGCTCCATGCACTAGGATCGACCCACATTGAAAGTTTGGTCCCAAGGCTATCGAAGGTTTCTTTCTTGGATATGCTACTCCAAATTTCAGAGTGTCGAATTTGTCTTCGAAGAAGATTGAAGAATGGGGTGAAGTCAAGGTTCAGAGATATACAGAAGCGGTAAGAGCTCCGGGTGCTCCTTGGATGTTCGACTGTGATGGGCTGTTTGAATCCTTTAATCTGCCAACTTTTGATGATGCAACAGCTGCAGCTCAGATGTTATTGGAAAGTGATACAGCAGTAGACTCATCATTAGTTTGACCAATTATTGTTAACCCTCAAGTATCAACTTCGGTTAACAATCTTGTTCAAAACGAGGAGTTCGAAGACGTTGCGGATTATAATGTTTCATCAGAAGAAGATGAGTTTCATGATGCAAATGAAGCTGCCTCTGGTGCGGTTCCTGTATTTTCAAATGATACGTCAAATATTCAACCTCAAGGAACGACTGAAGGTCAGGCATCTACAACGTCATCAAATCCAGCTCTCGATTTAACTGTTGATCTGAATATCAACAATTTGGGTATAAATTCTTGAGTTCCTGATATGCCAGAAACTCGAATTCATAATATCCATCCTCAGCAGAATATTATTGGAGATGTCCAGAGTGGTGTGCAGACTCGTAATCAGCTTCGAAACAACCAGAATGCTGGATTGTATTCGGAAATCAGGGAATCTGGTGGTCTGAATGATTGGTCTTTTGCCTGCTATGTGTGCCAAGTATAACCAAAATCTTGGAAGGAGGTAATGAAAGAAGACTCGTGGGTTGAAGCCATGCAGGAAGAACTTCAGCAGATTCAGAAGTTAGGCATCTGGAAATTGGTTGACAGGCCTGACGGCTACAAGAAGATTGGTACACGATGGGTGTACAAGTATAACAAGGATGACCGAGGTCTTGTTATGAGAAACAAAGCGTGATTGGTTGTTCAAGGTTTTAATCAGGTTGAAGGGATCGATTACAATGAAGTTTATGCACCAGTTGCACGACTTGAGGCCATAAGAATCTTTTTGGCTTCTGTGTCCTACAAGAAGTTCACCATTTAACAGATGGATGTGAAGAGTGCATTTCTTCATGGTGTGGTAGAAGAGGAAGTATATGTTGAGCAACCCCTAGGTTTTGAAGATCCTCTCCATCCTGACAAAGTTTGGCTTCTCAACAAGGCGTTATATAGTCTTCATCAAGCTCCGAGGGCTTGGTATGAAACGTTGTCTACTTATCTGTTGAAGAATGGTTTTCGATGAGGCCTGGTCGACTGTATTCTCTTCATCAAGGAACGGGATGAGGACTTGCTGCTAGTACAGGTTTATGTTGATGATATTATATTTGGGTCTACTAACACTCGAATGTGCAAAGAATTCGAACAGGTTATGCAGGAGAAGTTCGAGATGAGCGCAATGGGAGAAATGACTTTCTTTTAAGGTTTGCAGGTTCAGCAATCAAAGGAAGTGATTTTTATTCATCAAACCAAGTACGTCGGAGATATTCTCAAGCGATTTCAGTTGGATGACTCAAAGCCTTTGGGAACTCCATTAGCTCAAATCATGGGATTACTCCAGACGGAATGGGTGAACATGTAGAACCATCTCTCTATCGTGCTATGATCAGATCTCTCATGTATCTTACTGCTTCAAGACCCGACATAATGTACCCAACATGCCTTCTGGCACGCTATCAATCTAGTCCGAAGGTTTCTCATTTGATGGCTGTAAAAAGGATCTTTCGTTATTTGAAGGGACACCCTGACACTGGTCTACGGTACCCAAAAAATGATAACTTTGATCTGACAGCATTCCGTGATTATGAACATGGCGGCTGCAAAATCGATGCAAAATCAACAACAACAGGATGTCAGTTCTTGGGAAATCGCCTAGTCACGTGGCAATGCAAAAAAGCAGACTTGTGTAGCTACATCAACATGTGAATCTGAGTATATTTTGGCTTCTAGTTGCTGATCTCAAGTTCTATGGATTCAACAGCAAATGCGCGACTACGGTTTTGAATTTCTTACTACTCCTATTTTTGTTGATAATGAAGCTGTTTTGCAGATCACTCGGAATCCTGTACAGCATTCAAAAACAAAACACATTGAGATTAAGTATCATTTCATACGTGATTGTTATGAAAAGAGACTTATCGATGTTGTTAAATCCACACTGATCACCAACGTGCCAACCTTTTTACTAAAGCCTTTGATAAATCACGTTTTGATTATCTACTTTTTGTCAATGGCATCAAGGTGAAGCCCTAGTAACTCAACCATGGCTAACTATTTATGTATACCCTTTTCTAAAAATCTAAAACTACAAAAAGATTTTCAGTTTTATATTTTAAGGGGAGTAAATTTCAAGAAAATACAAAAAATGTGTCTTTTATTTACCTTCTTTGTTTAAGAGGGAGAAAAATCAGAAAAACACAAAAACAATAGAAAACCCAAAAATGAGTTTCTTGGATAAGTTGAAGATGATGAAACTCACCATCTGTCAGAAATGGTCAAAAGCATAAAAAGAAGATTGATAAGTAGCTTTACTTATGATGTATCGGTAGGCTCACAATCAGACTAAAATGTGCAGGTAGATATAAACCTAACAAACAGAACGCCAAGTGGGAACCATTCATTGGCATGTGGTCTTGGTACCGAAATTTCGTTTGATAGAGTGTCGAGGTTCTGAGATATACGGTCTTTATGCTGGGTTATCATCTGGGTATCATGGTTGAATCTTTTGCCGAAAAATAACGGTGACGCAAGTTTAGAACTTCCATGATATCATACATACGTGTACATACTGCATTCGACCATCAAAAAAGTGATAAAAATATCACATCCCCAAAATAAGTGATAAAATATCACAGCTTTATGTGGGAGCTAAGTTCGTCTCTTTGTCGGTATGATGGTACTAACATGTTCACGGACTTACTCCTGTGCCCTGCATGCATATGAAAATCAAGTCCCTCATCAATAAGTGATTAAATCACAAAGGGCTTGTTTTCAATCAAAAATAAGTGAGTATCTCACATCATACATATATGTCAAAACAGATGATAAAGAAGCATACTCACTGGTAAGATTTTCTCTCGTGCATATCTTGATACGGGAATATGCCGTGATGTGGTTGAACATCGGATACTAAGTATAAACTCTTACCTTAATCATATCTCCTAATCATGATTACATCTGATAAGTCTGAGCTTACGTGGACAACAATACTGATAATCATAGTTGAATACTTATCTGTTTAATTTTGAAGTTTAAACCAAATATCGTTTTTGACAAAGATTAAAATGCTGATATGATTCCTTTACCTTGAAACTTGAAAAAGATTGTTCAATAAATATATAGTTGTCTGTATATTTTGTTTTTCAGTCTAGTTTACTTAGTTGCTTATGTAATTACTTTTTGAAAGTTAGCCAAAGTTGATACTCGAAAGTTTTCTACCAAGATATGCCAAAGAACCTTTTGTTTGATATCACAACCTCATAAAGTAGTATCTTGCAACAAGTAACTCATCAAAAGAAATCCAAAATCTGAAATTCGTTTGAGTGTGTGTATCTCATACGAATGAACCTAGTCATTTGATTTGACCTGGTCACTTGTTTCTCTCAAATCTGCTGCTGGAATTCCTACAAGTGTGTGTATCTTATTCAGGGATTACAATCATACGAAGAATTTATGATAAGTCTTTCGTGTGTATTACCTGAGAAAGTTGTGTTCTAATTATATTTGTCTATTGAGTATAGATTGATACAAAAGAACATAAACAAAGACCAGCAACGAAGAAATCTAACAAGTCAAAAGAGGAAACAAAAAGGATTTGAAGTTTCTTAGATGTTCGAAGACCTGATGCTCTAATCATTGGATAGCAGATCATCAGGGGGAGTTTGTTGATACTCCAATCCATTCAATGTGAAGACCAACATATGAAGACCGAAGACCAAAGACCAAGCAACATCCAAGGGGGAGTTTGTTGATACAGTTTTGTGTCTGTCGCTTGTGCTTAATTACAGTTGTAATTATACGGTCTTTGCTCAAGTGTCTGTATAGGTTTGATCGTGTCAAACAGATCGAGATATCCTTCTATCTTGATCTAGTATGACATCTTAGCTTTTCTGTGTTAATCAGTTGCATGTGTGCATACTGATGAGTCTTGTGTACGTCAAGTCTACACACATTCTCCAGGAATAAAGATTTTGTGTGAATCAAAAGATTTCGTACGAATCAAGGAGTATTTCGTACGAATCAAGTATTTCGTACGAAACAGTGACTCGTACCAATTTTCTGGAGATGTGTCTCGTGTGAAATAGTGTGTTCCGTATGTCTAGTATCATGATTCGCACGAAAATCTAGACGAACACTATATAAGCAGACATGTGCCTCTCAGTGTTGGTTAGCTAGTTGGTCTAACTGAGCCTCTCAGCATTCTCTCTGAAGACGAAGACACAAGAACACAGCAAGTTTGTTTGAGTCATACAAGCATTGTGTGTATATGTTTGTACTTGTTCTCAATCACTAATCAAGATAGTGAATCTTTGGTTACCCCGTGTTCTTTACTTTGCTTTGGTATGCACACTTGGATTCCGCACTTGTATGTATGTTATATGAACAAGGAACTGGTTTAACTTGATCCTCAGGTGGACCTACACTATTGTTCTAAATGAACATGGCTAAGTGATCATAATTAGGAAGGTATTAATCCCTTAAAAGGGCACCTCCTAAGGATCACGTTTACTAGGACAATTGACGGGTCAAAGTTTATGTTTTAAAAAGTCAAACGGGTCAGATTTTATAAATATTATAATATGAGTTTATATGTGTTACAAATATGTTTTTGACACTTAAACAAGTTGGTAATAATTAATAGAACATGTGGGAACATGTTCGATCCGTCAATTTTAGTCCTAGGGTCGGTTCGCAAACGAAAGTCGCGAAGTTTGACTTCTGCTTTGACTTTCGATTCTGACCCGATTTAGATTAGTTACTACTGACTTATAGTCGCGTATGATCGTAATACAATGTAGCATAACCCTCTGAGGTCATATTACATGATCATAATCATAATCTAAATTTATGCACAAGTTTCGCTAAATGTCAATCTTTGACTAAAATGTCCTTTTTACATGAAACAAGATTTTAATCAACAATGAACTTGGAAATGAATTACCTACTGATATGTTAATGTAATTAACATATTATAATGTTAATATTCTGATCATAAACTAATTTTAATATAATATCATAAACTATGCTTTTTAAAGACCAAAATGTCATTTCGGTGCATAGTTTGGTCCTAAACCACAAATTACACTTATGTGTGCTATCTTACTGATCCTATATCACAAATTAAGTATTTTTTCAGAATGTCTATGATCATAACATCAGAATACATGCAAGTTCCTTTTTATATGACACGTAAAGGTCAAAACGCCTTATAAGGCGTAGTTTCGTTTTAAAACCTCAACGGGCATATAAGTTGATACTGATATTGCAACTTATTTAATGTATAATGACATATAGAACTTGTTCATGACTCATCCACCCATATCGCTTATATGCGTACGGTTAAGTATATTTAACTAATTTACGAAATTTAACCAAAACGAGTTTAACCTTTTCATTTTAATCTCAAATTCCAAAATGTTAATTGTTTACCCATGACATAGAAGTCTTAAGTACTTGTTGGGTTTAAACTACATTATATCCGGTCATCGCTTAATCTAGCGTATTGTACCTTTTTGATCCTTTAAGCTAGTCGGTCTAAGTCTATGACTTAAATAGGACCGTTAGCATTCTAATTGGTTAGCTTATGCCATTATTCCAGACTAAAGTCATCGAGTAAATGCTATCTGCACTTGTCTAATTGATTAAACGGCTGAGATAATATAAAGTTGCATTTAAGTCGAGTACATGCTCAGGTAAATACTCTTGACTTATTTTCCCCATACGGGCTTGGATTACGGTAAATTATTACCGATTGGTCGGAAATGGGATCAATCGAATGCCGGAGTGTGGCTAGTAAATCCGCGTATTCCGTTTTGATCAGTTTTGTTTGATAACTTAAACATTGGGGGTTAACGACCGTGTCCTGGATATCCTTGGCTCATTACATTAGTTAATGGCCACGACCAAAGCACGGGGTGTACGCATACACCTGACAGATGCGAATGCTAAATTAGTTTTACCCATAAGTTGGGGATAACTCCTTCGTGGGTTCGTAAGTGGCGTGTACGTTAATGATGTCTCGGTCTCTGTACTAGGCCCCATATGTATTGACAAACATGTGAATCTGTTAACAAGGTTACAAGGTTGACTTTCCCAAGTTATAAAAGATTTTATGTGCCCTGTGCACTTAAATCCATTTTGAAATATTTTCAAAACGAGTCAGTTAATTGTATTTACCAGCGAAAGCTGGCGTATTTTCAAAAGACTAAGTTGCAGGTACAATACGACATAGGCTGGAAGCTGCTTGGTATACAATACCTGAAAGTCTGTAGTATATCTTTTTGTATATTTTTCGATCCGTATGTGGATCTTTCATTACAAGCCGTTTGTATATTATTTTCGTACTTTGAACATTTGGTTTGTAATAGTAATTTAAACTCCAAGACTTCCGTTGTGTTGTGTTAATTGACTATGATGATATCAACTTACGTCACGATATTCCCCACCCGGGCCCACCAGTGTTTGGTTGGAAATTGGGGTGTGACAGTATTTCCCCCATACAAATTTCCAAGCACATCCCAAACTTCCTTCGCGTTCGTGCAGTTCCTAACGGCGATTGAAATGTCTAGACCAAGGGCCATGGTGAGATTTGCCATAGCGTTGTCATCCTTGTCCTTAATTCTTTGGTCATCATCTGTCTATAAGTTCTCAGGTTTGGGAATATGAGTCAGAGGGTCATCTTCCGTAGCGTACATAATGGTACAAGGTCCATCTCAAATACACCTTCAAGCCCCATGTTTCTTTTGTGAGGATCTGCTAATCCATTATCTCAGGTCCTAGATTTGGAATTAGTCATAAAATGCACGGAATTCATTTTATTAATGCGATAATATCAAGATTTGTTGTTTAAACATTGTTTGTCATTAATTCAGATCAACGTCTACAATCCTGAGAGAAATCTGACAGGGCTTTGCCGTATCAGTCAACAAAATTGCTACAGACTCAAGACCCCAACACTCCTATTTATAGACTTGATATTACCTTCGTGCGAGGTGAGAGTCTATCTCCGTATGAAGGTAAGTTATATTTGTACGAAGGTAAAAGGCTACCTTCGTATGAAGTGAACTTTACTTCATGCGAAGTTAATACATACAAACATGAAATCTAACAGTTTTATCCCTATTACATACTCGACTTGATCCTAAGACGTAGGTGATAGACATACTGTATAAACAAACTCCCCCTTGGATACTGCCCAGTTTTGGTCAGTGTTCAAAATCTTCAGAATCTTCATAACGTTAATCTTTCATCTCCTGAATAAATTCTTCCTTGATTTCTTCTTTATTCACTTGGAATCGGTGTATGATCTATCGCTGGACTCATTTCATGAACTGAAATCTTTTGATTGAAGATTTCATTGCAACTGCATCAATTCTTTCTTCTTTTCGAATATGCTTCATAAATTCAACTCTTTCTAGCTCTCTACATTTTGATCTCCACATCTTTCCTGAATTAATATGGCGTGCATAGCATACATTAACCACACCTGGTATTGTATCACTTGGACTTTTTCCTTTGCCTCGTAACAGATTTTGTTAATAAACATTCAACATCTTTCTCCGAACAATTCACTAGCCACATCGGGTCTAGTATTCGAATAGCCCTCCACAAACCTTCACATTTCAAAACTATCACTACTTCTCTTGTTTCAATATCATATTGCCACCACTTGAAGAATTCATAGAAATCTTGCTCGATCTTCATCAAAGGCATATTCTTCATAGTGCACGGTCTTTTCACAATCAAAGTAACATCTTTTTACTTTGTGACTGGATCAATCTTGATTTTCTTATTTGGTATGTATGGTTTCTAATGATTAAAACCATGAGCAGCTTCATTTTTTATTAACTTCAATAGTCTCTGATCGTGAAACTTCATCAAATAGTTGATACTCTTTGTTTGCTCTAGCTCTTCAACGTCCCACCAAGGCAACGTTTTAATATCACTTAAGTACCTGAAGTATAGTACACCAAATTCCCTTTTTACTACATAAAAATTCAGTTCATGAATCCAACCCCAGTTCAATATGTCTCCCAACGACTTATCTTGATCATGAGTGAAGAAGGCTAGTAGTCGTTGAAACTTTCGTTCTTTGGACAGCTCGTTAAACCATGTCTTCTTAGCTTCAGCAATTTCTTCTTTCAATAAACGCCTTGGCACATTACCATCTTTAACTGTTTCTTCCACTCTTTGTTTCAACAGATCATCAGAAGCCTAAGCAAACATTTCTTGGAAGGTTGGGAAGTCATCTGTATCTTTTCTAGAATACTCGATAGTTTCATCATTAGAATCATCCTCCACGACACAACCTCATCGTAGTTATCAACATCTGCTAGATACTTGTACACATAATCTAGAGGTTTAGATGCACTAATGTTATTCAGCTCGTCTACAAAATCAAACTCCAACGTACTTTCATCCATTCCTAGCATCTTAGCAATCTCTTCTTTTATATAGTTATGAATGAACTCCCCTTCTTCAACACCATGCTCTAAGTAGAAAACTCCGGACTGCAACAAATCAAGAACAACCGTTATTGGTGTAACATCTATGAGGATTCCTGATTGCTCTTCATCGTGAATAGGATCCTTCATCTCCCCCTGTCTTTGTGTATTAGCTTCTTGATTCACTGTATTGTTCATATAGGCATCATAATCGAACGATTCATTCATCTTAGCATCATGAACAACTAATCCCGTACCACTCTAGGTGTTATCGTCGTCATCACCCTTATCATCATCGTCTTTCTTATTATCTCCACCAATATCCACATCATTATCTTCATCAAAATCATCGATCTCTTTCTCAAGCTCTTTATCTTCTTTCTCTTTATTTCTTTCTAAGAATTTCTGCTTTTTGGAGATCCTAGTCACATCTACTGACTCTCCAACCTGCATATACTTAACTAATGGTTCATCTTTAGCTGCAGGCTTAGTGGGTATAGTAACTGGAACACCATCAATCTTGTTCTTTCCCTTACCCGCAGCTACAGCCTCAACTTCTGCTTTTCGTGCCCTTACGGTCGCTTGTTCTTTAGCTTCCTCGATCTCAATTAAATCGAATCCAGCATCAAAGTCTATCCCCAACTATCTAGTCAACACTTTCTTTCTAAAATAACTCGAACTTTCTATCTTTCCTCAATCTCTCTTCTTCAAAGTCATTTACCAGCCTTCTCAATCTTTCGTTATCAGACACTAAACTTGCATCACTGCTTCCAATTGCTTTCTATCATTCTTCATAAATTTAACTCTGTCTTCCAATGTAGTATCTTTCATCATTGAAGATATTAGTATCCAATCCACCTTCAAAGTTTGAGTATGGAATTTCACCAAAATCATCTCTGGTAGGGAATGATCTTCGTCTCTGTGTAGATTGGGAGTAGATCTTTGTTGTCTAGATGGTGTTGGCTGCTTTGGTGGTGAAGTAGGATGTGGTGGTGTAACATGTTGTGGTGATGGTAGCTGTTGAGGAATCACAGGTGGTGATGGTAGTTGCACACATTCCATCTCATGCGTCTTTCTCTTTTTATACTTTTGCCTTGCTTTCTTAACTGTTGGAGACCCTGTTGATTTCTTCTTAACATCAGTAGGATTTCTTTTAACGTTTCTTTCTCTTCAGGTTCTGAAGGCACATAAGTTTCATCGTCGTCACCCAACGCCTTTTTCTTTCATTGCTGAGCTTTCTCAGTAGCTGCTCTAGCTTCAAAATCAACACTCTCATCAGAACTATCTTCATCGTCATCTTCAAATGCTTGCTTCTCGATCTCAGCAGCAATATTAACCACATTCACATCATCTCGATCTTGATCAGAAGTAGTATAGAACACCTTGTCTTCAACATTCATTTCGACCTCAACATTCTGCTTAACTTCAACATTCACATCAACCTCAGCCTCTTCGTCTGTTTCCGCATCTCTTTGTAAAGTTTCTGCCTTTCTTTTCTTTTGAGCTTTCCTTTTTGGAGTAAATTTCTTTTTCGTCTCCTCTTTCTCATACCAAACATCCCTTTTTCAAATATAACCCTCCATCTGATCATTTTCATTATCGAAATTGTTTACGTTGTTCCTCCATTTGTCTTTAGGCGGTGCCTAGTATCTTTGATAGCTCCAAAGAAGTTTCTTGCAACAGGCTCAGTTGTTCGCTTCAAATACTGATTAAGACGAACAAGAGACAATTCTGACATATGATCCAGTGGTAACACATCTTTCTTATCTTTTGATAGGTTAGGAAATTGGTCATCCGGCATCATCGAATAAATCTTGGATATTGTAAGAACTTTTCTTTCTCGATGTTCAACTTCATATGTTCAAAGATCACTCTAGTAAAGTTGTAAGCTTTTTTCAATGAAAGAGCAGCTATCATGCGCATCGAATAATCTACTAGCGCATCACCCCCTCCTTTTCTGTGACTTAAAGCACAAACCATAGAATGAACAAAAAAAACTTATATGGCCTGCCTAGAAAAGCTTTGTTGAACGTCTTATTCACAAATCCTTTATATCCCATACGGTAGAAGCATCCTTTGCACATACGTTCTGAATACATCGTTGGATCTTCATCTTTATCTTTGAAGTCTAACACTTCAACACCTCAATAATCAAGAGTTCCTTATCTTCATTTCCAATAAGAACAAAAGGTCTTGTAGCTTTCAGCTTCGGCACAAATTTCGCGTGATCCCAGAATCTTTGTTTGTGGGAACGGTATGCCTTATATTGATCCGTTAAAGTTTTCTTTATTGGAAATTCGTTCATAAACATTAAATTATCCTTAAAAGGTGCTATCTGGGATCTTCTCATCGAGAACACAACATATTATGCTTTGGGTCGAAATTGGACTTTTTTTCCTTCAAACACATTACGAACGAACACTTAGACAAAAATGTCACAAAAATACCAAAACTTCTAGTGCGAAGATAACTCTATACGAAGTGGACATTTAACTTCGTGCAAAGTAAGATTAAACATTTTAACATTTTGTAGTTTTTCGCTTCGTGCGAAGTTGGTTTTCTATTTGTGCGAAGTGACTGTTATGTACACACACAAAATTTTTGTTGATTTTCATGAAATTGATTGTTCTATAACATGCTAAAGTGCCAATTAACCTAGATCTATGCTCAATTTTAATTTTGGTCCATTAAAACGTTCTAGATCTACATTTAAAGGTCCGGTTTACCGAAAACACTTAATACGTTCATTCTACGGTCCATTCTTGTCCAAAATACCTTAGGCATGGTTAGTGGTGTGCCAAACAACCACTACCAGTCTAGATTTGTGCAGCACTTTGTTATTAGCTTTACAAAAGTTTTAGTTCGCTTAGAGAGAAGGTAACAGTGACTTATGAATTCACTTAGTGTAAAGTAACTTATATAGCACAAGATTTTCATTTTGTACGAAATGAATATTTCTCATCGTGCAAATTGAATGTTTCACTTCGTGCGAAGTGAACTCCTCTCTTTCAAACTTTTAACTTCTCGTTCATTTTAACCAGTAACAACCCACTCAGTTGAACAAGTCCAAGTTAATGACCCTGGTTAACTGATTTGTCTACCAAGTCCAAGTTAATGAACTTGGTTGAACACTTTATGAACAAACTATTGTTTTCAAGCGATGTTTAGTTTCAAATTAATGAGCTTTTGAGTATTTCAAAAACATTTTCTCATTTCAGATAATCTCCCAACCCGTTGTCCTTTGGATTTTCCTCAGCATTTAGCATCTTTGGATTTTGAAGATTTATTTTCCATCGTCGGTTGTCAAAACTAAGATAGAAATAAAATCTTTTTGGTTTTTCCAAAGTTTATGCTAAAACAAACTGAGAATCTTTTTGGGTTTTTCTGAAATGTGCAAACATATTTACAGACATTTTTTGTGAGTTTGTGTTAGATGATCATATCAGTTTTTGAGACATCACTAGTACCGTTGATCTTGATAAAACTTTAAGTTCTAAATAGATTCACTTAGATTGTCAGTATACTAGTCCAATTAAATCTTTTCACATTTCTTAATTGCTCTGAGATACGTTAGTTAGATGTCTTAGAACTTGACTTAATAGCATTTCCCACCTCAGAATATGCCTCGTATCAAGATTCCCTATATTTCATCTTAGAGGTGAATATATTTAACTTATGTCTGTATCTGGGTTGTGCGAGACCTTGAGAGCTCAGGTTAGTACCACCGTACAAACAAAGAGATGAAGGCTCGACTTAAAAGTGGTGTTCCAATTTGGAATCTTTTGACTGCAATTGTTAGATCTTTCAATACTTTCAATTTTGTGCAGTTTTTGTAGGTCCCCTAGTCCTTACGGATCTTGACAGAATCGTCTATCTAATCTAGAGTGCGGAATCCCCTAGATCAGATTTCACAGAAACAATAAGAACACGAACACAAAGAATTCCTTCAAACTGTCTTCTACTGATTATCTAACACAAAGTGTTTACAATCGATTCAAGACTCTCTCTCTCTCTCTCTCTCTCTAAAATACTCTGAAACAATTCTCTCTGAAACTGAACAATAGAACTAGTAACTAACTGAGCAACCTTAACCCTAATCACAACCTCCCTATATATAGAGATAGGTTATGCTCATGGGCTAGGGTTTCCCTACATGAACTGCTAATGGGTTTAAAGCCCAATTCGCCTACCATGCTCTATTTTGTGTCTTGTTCAGCCCAATATCTTCTAATTAACTAATTACAAAACTAAACCCGCTAACCATTTATCATTTTACTAATTACAAGATATCCAAAGACCAAATCTAAGCTGTTGTCACAAATATGCACCAACAAACTCCTCCTTGACAATAGCTTCATAAAATAACTTAGTCTTCAATCTTCTTGCAATCTTTAACATCTTTGAAAAACGTTGGTCTTTGGATAGCTTCAGCTTTACAGCTTCTGTCTGCAACAGACTCCCCCTAAGCTGATGTATCCAATCACCAAATCTTCTAAATCGTTAGCGTTAGAGTAAACTCCAGTTTAGTCCTTGCATAGCAATCTTCACTCTTCAACTTTGTCTACAATGTAGAAAGGAGGTTCTACCATTCATCCAAGCAAACTCCTCTTCACCAAACTTCTCAGCAACACACTGCTACAATCTGTATATTATAAAACAAACATCTCGAGAAACCATAATAATTTTTCAACACAAGTTAAACAAATTATTATTATTCAAGAGATAGTGAAACTGTATCACAGATTTAGCACTTCTCAACTCAAACAATATACTCAAAATTTTAAGCACACATAACCTGCAAAATCGTAAAAATTTTGAGCTCAGCTTCTAACATCATCTCCCCCTATCGGTAACAACTCCTTCACGAACAACCAATATCCCGTACATTAAGAATATACAAGAAAATGAAATATTTTTATATTTTTGAAAGCAAATGAAGAACGAAATAATAAACACTCTATTTTTGTGAGTGTCACCGGTAAGAAGATCATATCAACAACATCAAACTGTTTTCACACTATCTAATTATTTTATATGCAATATTCATGAAAAGCAGTCCAAGACGATTACCAGTATTGTTTATCCACTTAAACAAAATACATGAACCTTTCAAGTACCATTACCTCGTGATCTATTTAGATAATTTATACTGATATACTAGTGTGTCCCACTTCAGGACATACCCCCGCGATCAAGGTATGCACAAAGATTCATCATAGTAGGTGAGTATACCAAAATTCATCCTTTTGAATTTTCAGCATTAGATAATTGGTGATCAGGTCAGTAATTTCGTACAGCAAAGAGACCAAATATCCAACGAGGGTTATGATAAATACCAAATTTTGGTACGAATAATGCAATTTGCATATTTGAATGATGCTCTAGGAGAGCTTCTTCAATTTTTGGGATTTGGCATTTTAGCTCTTTTAAGATATACAGGTTGTGCCTAGGTCAGCATATATCTAGATGCAGCAGAAGGACAACCTTGATACCCCAATTTTGAAATAACGATATAAAGACCTAAAGCCCCAGATTTTGGCAATCTATCAACACAAGATTTAAGGTTATAAAACAATATGCCACTTATATGTTACCCACTCATACATAGTTTAGTATATTTGTATCACAAAGGTAAGTTGATTATTTCATGCCTTTTGCCTACTGGTACATCGTATGATGAAGCTGCTATCACACTTAAGCAATTTTCTTTTAATTTCAGTGCGACAGTCTAACTTGCTGATGTACTATCATTTCTTCTTTTTCACACAGTGAAAAACTCATTTTTGATTTTCTATTTTTTTATGTTTTTTATATTTTTGAAAAGCAGTTATTATTTACACACTATTTTTATGGAAAAATCGTTATTCAGGATTCCTCATCCCGTTGAGTTCGACTAAACATTCAAAGTGAGCCCTGTCAAATGCTTTTGTGTAAAGATTTGCCAGGTTATCTAGTGTGTCGACTCCATGCAGTTCAATTAATTTCTTTTCAGCACAATCCCATATAAAATGATGACGAATGTCAATATGTTTTGTGCGACTGTGTTTTACAGGATTGTTGGTGATTGAAATAGTGGCATTGTTGTCTATCATAATAGGAGTACGAGTGAAATTAAAACCTAATCGCGCATCTGCTGTTGGATCTAGAGAACCTGAGAACAACAGCTACCCACAGCAATATATTCAGCTTCACACGTCGAGGTAGACACGCAAGATTGCTTCTTGCATTGCCATGACACGAGCCTCCCTCCTAAGAACTGACATCCACCTGTGGTAGACTTCCTTATAGATTTGCATCCTCTAAAGTCCGAATCAGTGAAGCAACAAACTTTAAATCACTAGCAGCTGGATACCATAACCCAAGTTTAGGTTTCCCTTTCAAGTAACGAAGAATCCGCTTCACCGCTTTCATGTGAGACTCCTTTGGATTCGCTTGATATCTGGCCTAAAGACATACTGCGAACATGATGTTGGGTCTTGAAGCAGTCAAGTACATCAGAGAACCAATCATTGCCCTGTATTGAGTTGGATCAACATCCTCCACACTCATATGATCTGGACCAAGATTGTGATTCTCACATATAGGTGTATTGAAAGTAGCGCAGTCCTCCATCTTGAAACGAGACAAGATGTCATACACATACTTCGTCTGATGTATGAACATCCCATCTTTCTTTTGTTCAACTCGTAAACCTAGAAAGTAGCATAATTCACCCATCGCGCTCATCTTAAACTTGCTCTTCATTACCTCTTCGAAATCATGACACATGTTCTCATCAGATGACCAAAAGATGATGTCATCAACGTATACCTGTACCAGCAGAAAGTCTTCCTTCTTCCTTTTAATGAAAAGTGTATTGTCAATCTGACCTCTTTCAAAACCATATTTTAGCAAATGTGCTGACAGTGTCTCATACCACGCCCTAGGTGCCTGATGCAACCCATACAATTCCTTATCAAGTCGATAGACTCGATCTGGATAGTCTGGATCAGTAACCCCGTCTGGATGTGAGACATACACCACTTCTTGGACTTTCCCGTAAAGAAACGCACTCTTCACGTCAAGTTGGTAAACTTTGATGCCCTTGAATGAAGCAAAAGCTAGGAACAGACAAATTGCTTCCAACCTTGCTACTGGTGCAAACACTTCATTGTAATCAATCCCTTCTTGCTGATTGAACCCTTTTACCACCAACCAAGCCTTATTTCTTATCACGATCCCTCGATCGTCTTTCTTGCAGTTGAACACCCACTTGGTGCCTATTCTTTCTCTCCTTCAGGCAAGTCAACTAGCTCCAAACTTTCAACTTCTTGAACTGAGCTAGTTCCTCTTGCATAGCTTCAACCCAACAATTGTCTTTTAGAGCCATATGAACATTCTTCGGCTCCTCTTGGGCAATAAAGCAGCTATATAAACATTCATGAATCAACCCAGTCTTCTGAATCGAAGTAAACAACAGGAACCTTCGAGCACACCTCTTCTCATCTGAACACCTGCAGTAGCATCACCTATGATGTTTTCAACTGGATGATCTCTGTGTACACGTGTTGTAGCAATGGTGTCAACAACAAGATTATCTCCCAGATTAGATCCAACCTCCCCTTGAATATTAGTATTAGCAAACGGATTAGTGAAATCCTCCCCTTGAATAGGTTCAGACTCACTATCACTGGAGTCCTCTGGAGTTGAACTGGAAGACGTTTCTGGAGCATCTGTCATCGACATACTCGATCTAGGCATGAAGTCACACTCTCCATCTTCACTGATCACAGTATGGATCACTTGAGACTCATCTGCATTAGAAACATCAGGAATATTAAATGATTTAAACACATTGTCATAATCATATAATATAGCAGGACCACTCGTTGATTGTTGAGGTGAATAACTAGTGATTTCCATGTTAAACACCACCTCAATTTTACCAGTTTTTAGATTAAAAACACTTTTATTCGGTGTTCCAGGCATATAGCCGAGAAAGTAACCCTCATCGGCTATCTCACCGAATTTTTAATTATCTTTGTTGCGCACAATGGTGCAGGGTAATCCAAATGGTTCAAAGCCTTTTAAGTTTGGTTTTCGGTTAAACAATAGTTCGTGACATGTTTTGTTAAACCGTTTAACCGTCAAAACTTTGTTCAGGACATAACAAGCTGTGTTCACAGCTTCTCCCCAGAAAAGAACTGGAAGCTTTGAATCAGATAGCATAGTCCTTGCGGCTTCAATTAACATCCTGTTCTTCCTCTCAGCGACTCCATTCTGTTGTGGTGTATAAGGAGTAGAATATTGATGTTCAATTCCTTTGCGAAGACAATAGAGATCCAAAACTTGATTCTTGAACTCCGTGCCATTATCACTCCTTATCCTCTTGATCCGTGCATCATGGACATTTTCCAATTTTGTAAAAAGATCAATCAGCATCTCCGCTGTCTCATCTTTTGTACCTAAAGAGAAAACCCATGAATAACGTGAGTAATCATCCGTGACAACTAAACAATGCAGACAGAAGCTGTAAAGCTGAAGCTATCCAAAGACCAACTTTTTCAAAGATGTTAAAGATTGCAAGAAAACTGAAGACTAAGTTATTTTATGAAGCTATTGTCAATGGGGAGTTTGTTGGTGCATATTTGTGACAACAGCTTAGATTTGGTCTTTGGATATCTTGTAATTAGTAAAATGATAAACGGTTAGCGGGTTTAGTTTTATAATAGTTAATTAGAAGTAATTGAGCTGAACAAAACACAAAATAGAGCATGGTAGGCGAACTGGGCTTTAAACCCATTAGCAATCCATGTAGGGAAACCCTAACCCATGAGCATAATCTATCTCTATATATAGGGAGGTTTATTTGTGGTTCCAGCCTATATATAGAGATAGATTATGCTCATGAGCTAGGGTTTCCCTACATGGACTGCTAATGGGTTTAAAGCCCAATTCGCCTACCATGCTCTATTTTGTGTCATGTTCAGCCCAATTACTTCTAATTAACTATTACAAAACTAAACCCGCTAACCGTTTATCATTTTACTAATTACAAGATATCCAAAGACCAAATCTAAGTTGTTGTGACAAATATGCACCAACAGTTTTTGGGTTTAAAAGCAAAAGCATTCTACAAGTTCTAGGCCATTGCTGACACAAAATTAGAAGAACTTGTATAATACCCCAGATATCAATTATCTATAGAGACCTAGTATCTCAAAATCCGCCAATCTCTCAAACAAAATTTCGGTGTACTAAGACCATATGTCCGAGAGATGTTAAGCCACTAATCAAGAAGTTTTTCTGTATGTTTATATCTCAGAAAGAATCTACTGAATGTGTGAAGTCTACTGGCACATCATCAGTGAAACCTGTTTAAACTTTTTGACACTATATTTCTTTAGCATACTGTGATAGTCCACTGATGTACTATCATTTACTCTTTTTACACTAAAACTCTCTTTGTCTTTCTCATGTTTTTGTACTTTTTCAAATTTTTATATGTTTTTGTATTTTTCAATACATATTTCTCCCCTAAAATAATAAACATATTTTTGGATTTTTGTTTTTAAAGAAAGAAATCTAAAGATTACAAACTTTGACAAACCAATGAAGATCACATCAACTCGTCATCCGCCTCGAATTCAACCTCTAAATCCCCCCTAATGTCAGATTTTTCATCCCATTAAGTTTCAAAAGATATTTGAATGTAGCTCTATCAAATCCTTTGGTGTAAAAGTTTATCTTTTATTCATCAGTGTGGATATTCGAACCAACTTTTTCTCGTAGTAATCACGGATAAAGTGGAGTCGCATTTCAATGTGTTTAGTTTTAGAGTGTTGAATGGGGTTTTTAGCTATGTTAATGGCAGCCTCGTTATCTACATATATAGGCGTATCAAGAAACTACAATCCATAGTAACTCATCTGTTGTTGTATCCACAAGATTTGGGAACAACAACTGGAAGCTGAAACGTATTATGCTTCCTACAATTAGAGAGAGCGACCGTGGTTTGCTTCTTGCATTGCCACGTTACTAATCGTGTGCCAAACAACAAGCAACCAGTAGCAGTAGATTTAGCATTTAATCAGCAGCATCCGAAATCAGAATTAGAATATCCAAGGAGGTTGAAATCATCGTTTCGCAGATACCACAAATCGGTGCTTGGGCAACCCTTCAGATATCTGAGAATCCGCTTGACGATTAGCATGTCAGACGCTCATGGACTTGATTGATATTGGGTGCAGAGGCATCTCAGATACATGATATCCAGCCTTGATGTTGTGAGGTACATTATTGATTCAATCATTGATCTGTATAAGGTCTCATCAATCTTCACTCCTTTTTCATCTGGTCCTATGCCGTGAGTGAGAGCCAATGGAGTAGACAATGGTAACGAACTCGATATATTGAATTTCTCCAAAACATTGTGTACGTTTTTCGTCTGATGGATGAAGATACAATTAGGCAACTGATCAACCTGAAGTCCCAAGAAGAACTTCATTTCTCCTATTGAAGTCATCTTGAATTTCTTTTGCATGACTTTCTCGAAGTCTTTACATAGCAAGTCGTTGGTAGAACCAAAGATAATGTCATCCACATAAATTTGCACACTTAGGATGTGTCCTTCAATTTCTTGTGTGAAGAGGGTACTGTCTACTATTCCTCTTGTGAAGTTGTTCTCAAGAAGATGTTAAGAAAGCATCTCGTACCAGGCTCGAATCGACAAACCCCATTGGTTGGCCGACGTACACCTCCTCTTTCACTTTTCAGTATAGGAATGCTAATTTGACATCCAACTGGTACACTTTAAAATCTTTTCCATGATGCGAATGCTAGGAAAAAGCGGATGGCTTCCAATCATGTGACAGGAGCGTAGACCTCTGTATAATCAATGCCCTCTTGCTAGTGAAAACCTTAGACTATGAGTCGAGCTTTATTTCTAACGATCACTCCTTTGCCGTCTCTCTCTTACACTTGAAGACCAACTTTGTACTTATGGACTTGTGGTCATCCGGTAGGTCGACAAGCTTCTAGACTCCAAGTTTCTCAAACTGTAGCAGCTCTTCCAGCATTGCGTCACCCAACCTGTGAAATAAAACAACTATATGAGAAAGTGTCTGGAACAGGTGCAACTTTAGTTTAAAAACAACTAAGATCCTTATTGATCTGATTTCTCATTTTGACTCCGGTCTACAACTCTCCAGTTATGTTCTCCGATGAGTGGTAAGACATCTTCCATGGCGTAACCTCGTTTGAGACACTCACTACACTTTCAAGATTAGTGATGTTTTGAGCAACAACTTGACTACTCGTGGATGCTTCCTTATAGTAAACTTGTAATCTACTTTGCTCCATCATTGGAAGTAGATCCATCATTATCATGTGTTGGCTCAACATCAAAATTAGAATCATCACTTTGATCGAACATGGATGAAGAATCATGTATCTCTTGATTTGCAATGGGGTCACTTGTTCCAGCAGTCTGACTTGGATGTTGAGTACTTAGCCCAGCTTATGCATCATGCGTACCAACAGGTGTTTAAGTAATCACCATAGGTCTAGGAACTTATTCTTGTGATGAAGCTTGCTGCTGCTGATAAAGAATCAAGATTTCTCTTCTGTTGGTTCTGTTGGTAGATCGAACGAATCCCAGAGACTATCCTAGTTGAAAAGCCAAGCATCTCCTTATTTTTTTGTTGGAGACGTGTATCATTGACAATCGACATTTTGAGCTTCAATAACCCGGTTAATACTTGGAAGATAAACTCTTCTAAGTGGACTTGCATATACCACAAAGAAACCCTCTAATGATTTAGCTCCGAATTTGCGATCTACGTCAATTACTGTGCAAGGTGACCCAAACGGTTCTAAATACTTTAGGTTTGCTTTTCGCTGGTTTAGTAGCTCGAAACACATTTTCTTGTGCGTCGTAACTGCCAACACTCTGTTTCAAAGTATAGCATGCAGAAGCCGCTGCCTCGATCCAAAAGCTGACTGGAAGTTTGGAATCAGTGAGCATGGTTCTTGCTGTCTTTATCAGGGTTTGATGCTTGCGTTCAGCTACACCATTCTGTTGCGGTGTGTATGGAGCACTAAATTCATGCAGAACTCCCTTCTCATTGAAGAACTCGGCCATCTGATTGTTTTTGAACTCTATACCGTTGTCACTTCTAATTCGTCGAATTGGTAAGTGGTACAAGTTCTCCAACTTTCGGAATAAGATCATCAGACTTTCAAAGGTTCATCCTTACTCTCCAGGAACATCACCCACGAAAATCTAGAATAATCATAAGTAACAATGAGACAATATAAATCTCCTGAAATACTTTGGACGTTGACTGGTCCAATGACATCCATATGTAGTCTCTCTAATGGGAGCTTGACAAAGTTCAGGAGTTCCCTCAGATACGACTTTTTGTACTGCTTGCCCTTTTTACAACTTTTGAGGTCGTCATTCAAGTGAAAACTCTTTAGATTGACTTCCTCAACTAGATTTTTGTGTACTAAGAAATTCATCTTTCTGAGATATATATGCCCCATGATTGATTCTTTTTCTGTTGCTTTTGACACGAAGCATTGCGCAGTTTTTGTTGTTGTAGTCGCAACACTCATGTGTAGACATAAAGATCATTTTCTCAGAGAGCGCGCATGAGAATCCACTCCACCGGAATCTTGAATCCAGGCTTCAGAATGAGACATTCTCGATCAGTGATTGTGTTGTGAACTTTTAATCACATATCTAAGAAACGCTCAGCAAGTGTTCTCTAACTCGGCAATGTAGTTGACTTTGTCGAACTACACCACACTGTTTGTTAGAATTCCTTCTCCAACTATTCTTCCACCTTGATTACCCGCAAACGCGACGTAGCCCCCTCGAATAGATTTGACGTCGTATAGTAGGGCCAACATCCTTGTCATGTTCCGGGATGCTCCACTATCCATTTTGAAATTATTGATCTCGGGAGCCCCTGCGAATTATTTAAAAAGTGAGACCCAAGCCTTGTCAGTCTTGGGTGGGTTTGGGATATCAAAAGTTGGTTCACAAACACTTTTACCATTTTTTCTTAATTTCAACAACCTGTTCAACCTTTGACTTAGTTGCAATAGTTGTTTTGACTTCTTCGGAAGACGCTTTTGTTTTAACCACCCAAGTTTGTTGTTTTAAGAATGCCTTTTTAGGATAGAATTTTGAATCTTTTTGTTCTTTCTTAATCGATGATTCACCAGCTTCTTTGTTTGAAACTTTATCATTTGCTAGTTTCACATTGTTGTTAGATTCATTATTTCTTTTCAAAATCTGTGTTGGAACAAACTTTGGTGTTTTGAGATTCTCAACTTCTGAAGATTTCTTGACGTTATAAACAGGTTCAGAGTTGTTCTTGGGACATTGCCGTGCAATATGCCCGACTTGAATGCATTTGAAGCATGTCCTACTTGTTTCCAACAATGGATCTCTGAACCTACTCACAACGTTTCTTTTTAGCATAGAACTCATCGTTTGACTGTTCTTTTGCCAAACTCACTTTCTCGCTTTCCGAGCTTATTCCGAAAACAAAGTTCAGATTCTTTGAAAATTTTGATTTTCGAAACCTATCATTCTGTTTCTTAACATATCCCAACCCTTTTCTCTTGTTCTCAGGATAATTCTTACCTTTGTGAGTATTATTATTATAAGAATGTTTGGGTTTAGAATAGTAGAACACGTTCAGACTTTCAAGCTCGGACAGACTTACTTCAACCAATTTTAACACTTGTTCAATGTTTTCAAGATTCACATTCTTAATCGAAAATTCTTGATCATAATATAATTTGTCAGATCCTTTCATTTTGTATGCAACCAAATTAGGATCATCATTCGAACTATATTCTGATTCTTGAATATAATTTTATGAAAAGTTTCTTCATATTCAGAAGGTGAACTTGAACTAGTTTTCTCCAAATTTGACTCGGCACCCTCAAATTTAGTGCTATCACTCTCACTTCCTAAAACATTTTCAACCACATTCTTAACAACATCTTACTCACAACCATTTTCACACTTGGTGTAAGTTACATCGACGTTCTCAGGGAGCTCGTTGTTTGTTTCAGTTTTAAGTTTTAAATTGAGCGCCTTTTCCACCCTAGATGGTTTTTTCCTGGAATAACTTTCCCAGATGGGCGGTGGAACTCGATTGTAACTCATACCTTTGTTTTGAGAAACATTATCATTTTCTTTCTTTTTTATTTTTTCCGGTTGTGTAGGAAGAATATCATCCATGACATATGAAGATGTCGAATAACTGATTAACAACTTGTTGACTCTTTCTATTTCAATCCTCATAATTTCTAAATCACTTTTTAGCTTAGCAATCGTGTTAAGGTGAATATTTATAGCCATTTTCTTGTCCAAAAGCATCGAAAGTGTGGCTTCATCTTCCCTACTTGTTTGTTGAAACTTTTTAATGGTTTTACTTAATTTATGATATGATTCTTTAGTTTCGTTATAGTTACTTGACAAATTATCAGAGAGTTTTTTCAATTGTTTAAATTTTTCATCTTTTTCAAAACATTCCTTGCAAGGCTCTGAGCACTTCTTGCAAGGTTTCTGGACCTCGATGATCTGACCTTTACTTCTTCTTTAACCAACTTCTCTACCGACTCAACATTGACCTTCTAGACATCCTTAGAAACTACCTCTTTCAGATTTGCCACCATAGCTTTGTTTGCTATTTCGATGAGATTCTCAACATTCATCCCCTTGCTAACATCAATCAATTCTTCAATCTCAGACTTTGGCTCTTCATCACAATGCACTTTGCAACTTGGTCCAAAGTAACCTAAAACAGATTTATACATATCAGGTGGTAATAAATGTCCAAATGCACTGTGAAAAAGATCTTCTTCCTCGGCTGAAGGATCATAATAAATTCTTCATATGGAGCTTCATCAAAAGATACCTCAGCATATTCTTCTTCCAGTGGTTCTGATTCTTCAATAATCTCTGCAAAAAGTGCTAGACTCTCGGTCTTAGAGATATACTTGTTCCAATTGAACCCTTCATCCTCCTGAGCGACAACTAAGGCTTTGTCTTTTGAGCTTGACGACCCATCTTCAATCTGAACCATTCTAGATGTTGTCTGTGTTGGCGCAGGTCGATGATAAATCGCCTTTTTGTAGTAGTCGTCTCCGAAAGGATTCTGGTTATCGTTGACTTCGAGATTTAGGCATTCCCTCTTGAAGTATCCTTTCTCTCGACATTTGAAACAAGTAACTTTCACTTTATCAAACCCAAGCTTTCCATCAAGACCTCCCAAACTGTTTCTACCCTTGATCTCCATAAATTGTTATGCTCTTCGAACAATTGACGCCATTCACCACTTAATGTCTATGAGCTCCAACTTTTCTAGATTAATTTGGTCGTAATTTTCTTTTGTCATATTCGGATTGCCAATTTTTCGGCCACCAGACTTTCATACGATTCTAGCACAGATGCAAGTAGCGCCATGTGTTGTTTTGCAATGTTCTCATTGAAATCCTTTGCTTTCTTTAAATTCACGGCGATATTGCATTGTAAGATTCTCTAGTTCGAGTTGTTTTGATTGCTCTGGTTGTTTTGGTAATTGTTCGAATTTTGTGAACATTGCGGTGTTTGAGGTGAGTTAGGCTCGAATGCTGGAAATGATTGGAATCCACCACTAGTACTTGAACCTGTACTTGAAGAACTTTCTACACTAAAAGTAATGTGTATCTTTAGCTCTGAGTAATTGCCATTGAACTGCCTTTATAGTACAGATTCACGTCTTGCTAAATGTGTGAACTTCTGGTCTTGGCCATCTTTTGCATCTCTAGCTCATGACCTTCTAGCTTTTCAATGAACCTTGACAAAGTAAGAGTACCATATTCTGAGCTATTCTTTAAGATTGTCAAATATGTAGACCATTTTCCTTCGGGAAGTGAATCGGCCAGTTTATCCACTAACTCTTCATTCTCCTTTTGTATTCCCAAACGTTTCATCTCGACCACCTGGTGACAATATCTTTCGATTAGCTGTTTCATAGTTTCACCTTTGAGGAGATTAAAGATATCAAACTCTTTCTCCAACAATGCCTCTTTGCTCTTTATCATTTGGGTGCTTCCTTCAAACTTCACTCTCAAAGCATTCCACATAGATTGTGCATCACCATCATGTTGCAGAAGACCATATCTTCTTTTAGAGCTTTTGCAAGATGTTCATCATTTTCTTTTCTCTGATGAACTTATCTTTTTCTTGTGGAGTGAATTGTGTCAACGACTTCTCTAAACCGTTCTCTCCAACTGGTGCAACATACTTCTCCTCGATGGTGTACCAGCATTCGAAGTGATTTGCTTGTACCTAGTTCATGAACCTTTCATTCCATCCAAAATAATCTTCCAAACACATCAGCTTTGGGAGCTTTGTCATGGTCCCCATTTTGTTGTCAAGATTAAGACTTTGGGCTGCTGCGTTTGAAACTGCGGACGTTGCGAACGCGTTGAATTCTTTCTCCATTTTGTCCAAAAATTAGTTGTACACTTCCTTCGTGCGAAGTAGACCTTGGTGCGAAGTGACCCTAGATTGAAGTAATACCTAAAAACCACTTAGATTCCTCATTGTGGGAAGTAAAAAATGACAATTTCTAGATCTATCTTCGTGTGAAGATAAAGTCTAAAATTTGCGAGAATTTCACTTCATACGAAGTTAGTTTTAACTTCGTGCGAAGGTAAATGTTTCAAGTTTAAACACCAATTTTCACTTTGTGCGAAGGTAATCTTAAGATCATGCGAAGGTCATGTTTAGATTTTCACATTTTTCGACATTTTTATCATAATTCCAGTTGATTTTAGGTCTGATTCATTCAAGGGTTTGTTATTAGTCAATTTTAACCAGTCTTGGAAAAAATCAGTCCATTATGGCCGTCCAATGTCAGGGAAATAATAAAAAGAGTGAAAAAATGAGTAGAAGAGAAATAAAATCTTGATCAAAGTATTCAAATCAGACCTCGAAGCTATGATACCACTTGTAAGGATCTTCAAATCCATTAACTCAGGTCCTAGATTTGTTAACTAGTCACAAAATGCGCGGAATTTATTTTATTATTGCGACAATATAAAGATTTATTGTTTAAACACTGTTTCTCATTAATTCAGATCAATGTTTAAAATCCTGAGAGAAATCTGACAGGGCTTCGCCATACCAGTCAACAAAACAGCTACAGACTCAAGACCCCAGCACTCCTATTTATAGACTTGACATTACCTTCGTGCAACGTGAGAGTTTATCTTCGTACGAAGGTAAGTTATTTTCGTATGAGGGTAAAAGGCTACCTTCATACGAAGTGAACTTTACTTTGTGCAAAGTTAATACATACAAACATGAAATCTAACAGTTTTAGCCCTATTACGTACTCGACATTCCCTAAGATGCAGGCGATAAACATACAGTATCAACACCTTTGCCTTACAATGCTACTTAAAACGCGAAGTCCACTCGAAGTAATCGTCTCCATACAACAGCCTTAGATGTTTGGTAGACATGCCAATAATCTGATCAAGTTCTTGATGCAATGCTAGAGTTTGAGTCTGGATGGCAGCCAAAGTAGCATTAGCAAGAACCGCAGCAATCATTACACCGTTAGTGTTCATCATTTTTAAGTTTTCATAATAGTGATTAAGTATTTTTTTTAATAATAAAAGTGAACAGTCCAAAATAGCAAGGGTGCGATCCTAAACAGTCCAATCTAAAAAGGTCCACTCGGAACATTATCCGAAATAAGGTATCCGAAAAGGTCAATCCGAAAGATTTCCGAAATGCTTGACTGATGATCCGAAATGCAGACAATCTTCAACAGCAGGTTATCCGAAACTCAACAGGATGAACCAAATTCTATCCAAAACTTATATAGGCAGTCCAAAACACGTGTTTTCAGTAGCAAAAACTGAAAAGGACGCAAAACAGCAGCAAACCAGCAACACAACAGAGATCCGAAACAAAACAGAATCATTGTGTTATCAAACCGAGCCTAGAAATAGGTTCAATAGGTTATGATACCAATTGTAAGTCCCAAAAACACCAGATTAAACAATGATATCAAACACACACCAATGATGGGCGGAATCCAAACATGGAGTGACTCAAGAAAAAACGAAAACACAAGAACACCAAATCAATTTTAACACCTTGCTCATGATTCTTTTACTTGAATAAGCAGAACCGTCTGGTACAAGTGTTCTCTCTACCAAGACGCCTCTTTCTAGCTCTTTCTAGCAATTATATCTTATGGAGGCTCTAAGCCTAGTTTGTGAAACAAACGGGTTTATATACCTAGGTAAGCCCATGCCCCACATGGGCTCCCCTTGGGCTTGACTGGCCTAACATGGCCTTAGGCATGTCCCAAATGACATATACAAGGTCCAAACCTAATATAAACTAACCTAGTTAAACCCAGTTCATAACCATAGTCTCTTGCGTTAATTTGATGCATTAGTCTTACACTTCTAGGACCTAACAATCTACACTAACGATTGCAATATGTACAATATACACTTACGGTTGTAATGGGAGCAAAATCGTTCTCATGCATACCAAGGAACACTTTTCGGTAAGAACTTATTCAGACTAGTCTAAGTGATTGACAGTATGTTTGTCCTCTTAAACCTAACGCTCAAGTTTCATTTTTCAACTTCATGATATGCTTAAGGTAATATTATACTATAATACCCGTGTGTCCCATACCATGGCAGACCCTCGCAATCAAGGTAAGCACAACAATTCATCATAGAAGGTGAGTATACTGATATCATCCTTTTGATTTACAACGTCAGACTATTGGTGAACATGTCAGTACTTTCGTACAGCATATTAACCAATATTTATGTCCAACGAGGGTTAGGCAAATACCTTTTCGGTATGAATTTTGCTTTTGCAAGCACATGGAATTCCCTCAATTGAGTTTGTCTTTCGTTAAGGCTTTTGGCCTCTTTTTGGCTCTTTTAAGATCTCCTGATTGTGCATAGGTGCACATATAGTCTAGATGCAACAGAAGGACAACTAAGATATCCCTGGATGACTCAACAGTATAAAGACCCGAACCTTCAGACATTAGTTATCTATCAACGCAGGATTTAAGACCATAAAATCATACGCCGATGGTATGTTACCCACATGATACATAGTTCATTATGTTTATATCACTTAGTATCTTTTATCACTTTGAGCATTAAGCCTATCGACACATCACATTAGATCCTAGTCTTTTCAGTTATAGCACCTTACATGTGTCAGTCAAGCCCTTTAACATGAACATTCATTTCATTTCCCAATGATGCAATAAAATCTTTTTGGATTTTTATGTTTTTTAAGTGTTTTTGTCTTTTTCTGTTTATCAAATATTTTTTTTATTTTTCTCATTTTCTCCCCCCTCAAACAATGCGTATGTACATATATGTCCCTCTTTCCCCTAAATTTGTGCATCACAATTTATGCGCAAATTTACCTAATAATGGAAACTTATGTACAAAGATATAAACGAAAGAAAAATAATATTGTTATTTTTGCTTAACCGTTTCGTCATCAGATTAAAGACTAATCAATGTCAAAATTAAAGCACGAAATTTAAATTGTACCTTTTCTCTGATCTTATCTTACCTCCCTTATCTCCTCCAATGGAAACATATCATCTATAAAAAAAATTGAACTTTTTGCAATAGTGAAATGTTACCCGTTATGTTTCTGGAACAACCGCTATCAACATTCTGGAAATTGTCAACAGCTCCTCCTTAGTTGTCCCTGAAAAATAAGGAGATTAGTATAACAATGGTACCCTGGCCTTTGTGGTCCTGGGTATTCCTGAAGTATCAAAATAAGACACTTCCTTCAAACACAAGTCCCCTTTCGTTTCGAGGATTGGTGATGTTGCTGCTTTTTGCTTTCCAAATTTGTTTAGGCCTTTCTAATTTCTTAGATGCCTTTGGCAAAACAGTTAGCTTTTCAACCTTGTTATTTTTCAAAACTTGTGTAGGTTTCAGAGCTTGTTTTCTTTTAGCTTTAATAGCATTCCAATCCCCATCAAACGGTTTAACCTTGGGATTTACATTCTTCATTGCCTTAGGTGATGATACCTTCATCGGCTTGGAATGATAGTTATCCTTTGGTGTAAACCTCTGATTTTGAGCATAATAGGGTATGTAAAGACGATGTGTGTAGTTCCGAGCAACGTGACTAGGAATGCCGCAATTGAAGCATGTTTGTCTCTTCCTGAGGAAGACATTCTGATCAGCTAGATTTGCTCTTGCAGGCCCTGAACGATGAATTGATCCTTTCTATGCTTGATTTCTTTGCACATTTCTTGCAAACGAGGATGAATTTAGATGCCTATACTTGTCGTTTGTAGAGGCCTTTGGTTGTTGAGATTTATTTTGATTCTTCTTGTATTTCATAGACTGCATGTCTTGTTTAGAAATCTCACCAGTCTTTACAAAAGCTTTGTTAGCACAGTCAAATGCATATTTCTCACATTTGCCATTACTAACTGGCTTGAAAAATAATTTTCTACATCACGAGCCTTTTGCGGACTATTGCTATATCTTGATGACCTTGGAGAGTGTGATTGTCTTTGATGTTTAGACTTCTCCTTTCCTTGTCCTTGACTTGCTCATTTCGGCTTCTTTTGTTTGCTCTGAACCTTTACAGCACTAACAGAAGGTTCAGATTGTTCAGTTTGTGTACTAGAAGCCTTATTCACGTCATTCTTCACTTCATCAGCTTTGATAGAATCGGAGAGTCCTCGTCTATCGGATGAAAAACTAGACACCACAGCTGAATCATTAGAAGAGTCATCAGCACAATCTACAATAGTTATTTGTTCTACACATGAAGTAGAAGCATCAGTACTGTTCACACATTTTTTGCTTCATTTTAACATTGATAGGTTTAGCAAAACCCCGTGTCTCTGATGTATAATCACTAGGTTTTCCATACATCACATGTTGTTCGTTTTCAAGTTCTTCCTCGGTCTCAGGCATTCTTGTGTAGTTATGATTATATGGTGGGGCAACCTGATTGTATCACAAACCCTTCCCTTTGTTCTTTTTGTAGGCAAGTTGCACATTGCACACATATGGAAATACCTTGCTGGATATATCAAACTTCTTTATGTGTACTTCATTTTGTTGATAATTGCCAGTCAAGAGCTCTAGTTCAGCTCTCACAGACTTAAGTTCCATGTTTTTCACATTGAGTTTGTTTTTGTAATCATGAACCCAACATTGCTGTTGATTGAGATCCAAATGAAGCTGAGCTATATCCTTCTTTTGTACTTCAACCTTTTCAGTAAGCAACTTGTTGCTTTGTCTAAGGCTGATGCGCTGAGCCATTGCACAGTTGTAATCATTAGCCATATTAGAGTTGAGTGCCTTGAGTTGTGCAACATTATTCCTTCAATGTTAAGTACACAAAAGACAGTTGACTGTGTCAATGAGCGATCTTGGTTCATCAGTCTGATTCCTCGTGCATTGATTTGCTGGTGTCACTTCAGAACGTTTTGAGTGCTTCCACCTGTGAAGATGAAGGGGTTACATGGCTATGAACCACTTTCGGGTATTGAATTTGAGCCTGGGTGTAGTGCTGTTAACGGAAGTTTTGATAAGTGGGCTAAAGACAATGTTCAGATTTGCATCCGGTATTAGATTACATACTGGGCTAAAAACTATGTTCGAGTACTAAGTTTGGGTCGTAGACATCTTTGGACAACCGAAACCGTACCGTTAAAAACGTTCAAAACTTGTCCGAAAACTGTTTTTACCAAATTATACCGTTAGACTCGTCTCGAAATTATGAATCCAATATGTAATGTCCAAAACCTTTTTCGGGAATTTCGTGCCTTTTTGTCCTAAAAATAAGGCGGTTCAATCCGTACAGTCTGTTTTTATAGTTCGTTTACAAGTAATTTTCTGTGCACAAAAACGTTTATAACCAAATACGTCAGCTGGTTAAAGTTCCACCCTTTGAAATTCAATTCGTGTGAGTTCAGGATTGGTTCAAAACGAACACAAGATCTGCGTTTAATCTGGTTTAATGTGCAGAATCTGTTAAACCGAACCGTCATCGTGCACCAGAATCGTAAATACCAATCATTTATTACGTCCTAATGACAACCAGATAGAGTTTCAACGTCTACGTTACAAAATCGCCTAATTCTAGATGAAGAATTGATGTCGCGTTCTTATTCGGAGCTCTCTTTTGTGCGAAGTTGATCATGATATATACATATAGGGAATGCATTCAAGATTGTACGAAGTAAGATGTAGGCATGTAAGATTATACGAAGTAAACAGGTTATGTTCATACATGTGTATGAAGTGAATAGGTTACATTCATATGTAATCTCGAATACTGCATGAAAACTTTTATGATCTCATGATGATGCATATGATATGATGTCATCATGTAGAATTGATGACATCATGTCTGATCATTCCCGTTCTCTACGCACCATGTTGTACCGAAACCTAACCTAACCTAAACAATCCTAACACAACCTAGCAAAACTTCTGTGCGGTATAATACAGACTCAAGACTCTTAACAATATGTAGAATTAGATTTATACTATGGTCACACGAATGGTGCATTAACAATCTCCCCCTTGGACATAGCTAGAAATCTATGATGTTAAGTCTTGAACTGCCTTGGATATCATCTTCAAGTGAAACCGCAGTCTCCCCCTTGAATGATGCTCTGAATCTCTAAAATATGACATTTAAGAACAATCACACATATCTACACACAAACAATTTCTCAACAGTCTCGTTGGTCCGGCTCACACTCAACATTATCAGGTTTCCATGGAAGATTTCGAAAGAAGATCTTTTTGGATTTTTAATATTGAATTTAGAAATGTAAACATTCTGAAAAGTAATATTTACAATTTATATTTTTGTGAGAAAACGTGTTAGTGGATCATATCAAGGGTTGTTATCGCGAAGCTGTGATCTGTCTGGTGAACAGGGGAGACATAGTGGTGCAGTTGTGAAGTGGCAGAGGCACGGTAGTTATGTGGGTCGCCTATAGGAGGGAAAAGGGGGAGTAGGTGTGTGTGAAATGACAAGGGGGTGAAATGATGGGGTTAAAAAGGGGACATGATAAAGTGGGTAAAATTACAATTATGCCCTTCTTCCACTAGTTGTTAACTGTTGATATTGAAGGCGTTATTGGACAGGGGTGGATTTATGAGATTTGGAAAGGTTGGGGACTCAATTTTACATTTTTAGAAATAAGGACTTGATGTGTTAACAACCCCATACCACAGGGACTTAAGCTGTAATTTACTCTTTAAATAATCTTCTAGTTTGTTTTAGAATGATTTAGGAGGTTTTATGCATTAAAAGTTTGGTTCAGGTGACTTATAACATGTTTAACCCACACGTTTTCTTTTAAGTTTGTTACTTTGTTTATTTTCTGATTATGCGTTTGTAGGGTTGTTCACGAGCCGATCTGAACTGAGCGGACCTTTGCTCGTGTTTGGCTCATTTACAACCGAGCGAAATCCGAACGACCATATACGAGCATGTAATTTTCAGAGCGAGCGGAGAGCGAGAAGCGAGCGACGAGTAATTTGGATAACCATAGATTTAGCATGTTTCCTTCGATGTCTCCTCTATCGGGTCATGACTAAGGTCAAACTGTACGAGGATGACACTAAGATTGAGGTTATATCGTCCGAGGATGAGGCTCTGATTGCGGCAGGTGATGAGATGAATATACAACACAGAATAATTGTCACATTGTCGCGTATGGTGAGAGCGAGAGATGATTGATGAAACGCCTCGCTTTTTCGTACTTTCCTTAATTAGAAAGTGTAATCATATTTCTATTATAGAAAATTGTACTCGTACCGTATTCGTATTTCTTTTCCAATTTTGTAATCCAAGACTTTGATCATGGTGAAATTCATAATTGATACATACTTGTCTTGCATGCATTCAATCGTTTAAACTGATATTTATTATACGTGCAAAGACTCATACATTCACACTCGATACTCAAATCATACTTATATGCGTTATATGCTTAAAACATGCAAAAATGACAAGTTAAACTAAGTTCAAGGACTAAAAATGTCAAAAACCAAAGAAGCTTCTAGAATAACCCTCCTCGTGACCGACCTTGTGAAACTCTCTCGCGGCCTGCCAGACTTCTCACGGCACGCGACCGATTCTTCTTCACCCTCTCGTGGCCTGCGAGAGGGGCATAATCCGGAGAAAGTGGTTTCTAGCCCATGGATTGGTCCAATTTATGTTTTTCTGCGTTAAATGCACCCAACTAACAACCCCCAAACCTCAACTATAAATACCAACTCCTCCCACTCTTATTTCACACCTTAAATACTTCTCTTCTTCTCTCAAAAGCTATAAAGCTCTCTCTCAATCTGAAAATTCAAGACTTTTAAAAGTGAGTTCTAACTCACCCTTACCTCCCTTCTTTGATCTTTCTTCTTCCTTAACACTTGAATCACCTTTTGGAATGTTTCCATAGGTTTTTCAAGGAAAACCAACTTGGAACATCACCATATTTGAGGTCCCAAGTGTAAGAACCTTTTGTTTTAATAGGGTTTCAACCCACAAGTGTTCTATCATCCCAAGCTTGTTCTTGAAACAAGACTTAAGTTGGTAGTGTGTGATTACTTGGAAACCTTGGCTATCCTACCTTCAATCCACCACCTCACTTGATGATTTTGATTACTTTTTGTCTTTTACTTTTATGTTTAACTTATTCATGACCATCCTTGTCGTCCTTGTGATGACTTGTGCATTGGTGAACTATACGAAAGAGGTTAAAGGAAGGTTATCCTTCTACCTCCATGCATGACTTCTACGAACTTCCATGATTATGTATACTATATAATATATATTTATACACTAACCAAACTCTTGATGGTAATTGAATGATTATCCGTCATGGTACTAGGTTACATCACCTAAGTACTTAATTCCTCGTTACGATTCTAATGGGTATCCTAACCCATGAAAACACATCAACCCGAATGGGTATTATAGTGTCAAGAACGAGTATTAATTAGATGATTATTTTCCCGTATACATACTTTAGCATATTTAAATTTCTAATCCTCCGTTATCATTCGAATACTTACCAACCTATGTTTTCCTCTTGAAGGATAACTCGGTGCTCCATCCTCCAAACTCCCCCTAACAATCTACGGAAATACCAAGTGGAAGCTTGCAAAACCATGAGTACACTCGAAAACCCTTTTTACGCTTTACACCTTTGGGTGCAACATGTTAGTCTCTCAAAATACACGCAATCACACTTATACTTTTATGCAATCACACAAACAATCCATCATACATGCTATAGTTACGTGATACACGATTTGTATACTTGGAACATTCTTATGTGATGATATATGTCATTAACTACGTACGAGTCTCCCTCTTAATATGTATAGCGCTATAGGAGTAACGCACCATCCGTATTCTTGAGTCATGTTAAGTTTATTCTATTTTGCCGTGACACGCGAGGGTTGGCATATAGATCGCATGCCATGTTTACATTAATCTAGTATACTAGCATAACATGTGGATTCGTTTAATTCTTTTCGTACTTATACTATATCAAACTTGTGTACTCGCCAATACGTGTTGTATTGAACTATACTTTTAACATGTTGCACGTTAAGGATGTTGATCATGATGAAACTTAGCAGGGATGTCATAGAAACACATCTAGAATGCTAAGATTTATGTTGTTGAATTTATTGTATTTGAAATTCCGTGTTGTAATTGACAATTTTTTTTATGAAATGAACTGAGTTTGATTTAATTATTGTTGCAAAAGTGTTATGATGTCTTGAGCAATCTATTTCATCTCACTCCGACGTTTCCGCAATCGGTTGGGGTGTGACAATTGACGACTGATGATTGATGAGAGAAAGATGTCAATATTGTCGCTTCATGACTTAGAGTTTTAGTTTTAACTTTGGTGTTAAATTTTTTATTGGTTTGATTAGGCTAGTATGTATAAATATAATTGTATATTTGAGTATAGTGGACCAAATCTAATAGGGCGGTATGTATAAAATATAAATATACATGTAATTTGTGTGTGCATATATAATTATATATGTAATAAATTAATAAAAATTAATTCGAGCCGAACCTTGCTGAGCAGACCTTTGCTCATGCTTGGCTCGTTTGCAAACCGAACCAAACCGAGCGAGCATATTCCGAGCGATCGGCGAGAGAGCGATGAGCGTTTTGAACAAGCCTATGCGTTTGCCCGCTAGAGAAAAAAGAATATTGGATTTAAATAATCCAAACTTTCACCAATTGCCCGATAACACTCTCAACTTTTGATTTGTCCCACAACACTCCCAACTTTCAACTTATTTTCCTCTGTCTCTCGCAAACTAAGTGAATCCTAACTCCACTACTATTTTGCTAAGGTCATATCCACGTCACTAAACAAGTGCCACATTAAATGTAACATCAGCAAAACAGCCACATCAGCAAAAAATGCCATATGTTAGCAAAAAAGTAATTGGGTTTGGGTTTAGGGTTCAGTTAGCTTAGGAGTGGCAGAGAAAAATAAGTTGAAAGTTGAGAGTGACGTGGTACAATTCGTAAGTTGAAAATGTTATCGGCTAAATGGTAAACGTTGAGCTTATTTGAGTCTAATATCCTAAGAAAAAAATACTAGCCAGATTAACTAAATGGAAATAACTCCTTGTGGAAGTGCAATATTAGTAGCTATGTATGTTTTAAGATAGATTTTTATGTTTTATTTATCTTGAAAACATCATGATAAACTTGTAGAAGAAGGTATGTGTGGATTTCTTGGGAAATGTCTTGATTCTCAAGAAGTTAGATTTACCAATGTAGATTGGTCTACTTTTAAATTTTAATAATATACGTGAATTGCAAATTTTATCCTTTATTTTTTATCACGTTTCAGATGGTTTCTTTTGTCTTTAAAACTGACGAATTTTGTATTTATTTTTTCAAAATCTTGCACGATATATCTTTTAGCTCTAATCCAGTTAATTTTTTTTCAAATTAGATCATATACAAGACTCATAAGAATATTTTTATCATTTCATCTTTTTAAAGACTTATTGTGTAAATAACATAAACAGCTATCCATTTATAAAAACTTAAAAAATTATGTATATATATATAAATACATATAGAAAATTACTTTTTTCCCCTCTCATGCTTACCATCACCATCACCATCAACATCCTCCTCTACCACCGTCTACCCCACACTCAATTCCACCTCCAAACCTTCAAATAACAAATTCTACTAAACCCACTTCCAAACCAATAAATTCAACAAAACCCACCTCCAAATCAACAAATTCCACAAAACCCATTTCTCTTTTCATCAATGGATCCATCAAACTAACCTGTTGGCAAAGGTGAGTTAACAATCAGGACAATTGATGATATTCAGAAGCCTCACATCCGCTCAATCCCTCTTGGTGAACATAGAGGATTCAAGTGCAGGTGGGTACCTTAATTTATAAACATAGGGTTCTTCACTAAAGGTAAGAAAATAGTGAATAAAATTGATTATGGTATCAGTTTATTCATTAAAAGTTACTAGGCGATACCTTAATTCTTAAACACAGGGTTCTTCTTTGGAACTCCTTAGGAACTAAGGTGACAAATATTAATCCAACGGACTCATGAGCTACATCTTTGTTGATACCAGGACCCACAATAGCCTCTCATTTATTGTGTGGCTGCAGCGGTGGCGCGTGGGGGCTATGGCGGTGGTTGGTGGGTGATGTGATGGTGGTTAGTGGTGGAAGTGGTAAAGAGAAGAGAGAGAGGCAGAGAGGGGAAGATATGTTTTTTTTTTTTTTTAAGATATTTTTCAAAATATTAGAGTAAAAAAACACATACTCATGTCACATCTGATTTAACAATAAAAAATTAATTGGGTTTGGATTAAATATTGTATAACATTTTAAAACAATAAATACGGAATTTAATAATTTTAAACTCAACGAATATTACCTGTACTATATAAATAAATGATATCACCTGTAGTATATAAATATATGACAAAACTCGTAATTTCGAAGTAAAAAAAATATTGAATTTGGAAGCAATAACTAGGCTTTAGCTAAAGTTGGGACTTAAGCTTCCTGGTATTGATGAAGTAATGTATTGACAGTTTTTGCTTAGAAACCTATATTATTTCGATAATAATATAACTTTTGAACAAAATGCTATAGTAAACCACCGGTAACATAAATCTGTAAGAAAACTATAGTAGTCCACGTATAACATAGTAATGGGATAAGAAAAGGTACCAACGGGCCCATTTGAATGTACCTATACGCTCCGTTAAAAAATATATATGCCAAGAAAACATTAAGCCAAAGCTAAAGTTAAGGAAAACAAACACGAAAAAGTGACAACCGATTTTTGCTATAATATAACTTGTGTGAAATATCTGAAATAACGAGTCGTTATTCGTTACTCCTTAAATCAACTAAAACAAAAATATAACTTTTTTAGAAGGGTTGAATGTATTTCATTAAGTCTTGACCAACTGAAAAGTAGAGAGTAACTATTATAAATAATTTTCATGCGTAACTTAGACAACTTTTTGATATATGCATTGTTAGTGACTTTAATATTTTTTAATGATTAAGGAATAAAATCTCGGCTATTCGCGGTAACCCAATAGCTTAAGGTGACCGATATGCCTGCAATCACACACAGCGCTGGGGAGCTCAAGTTCACCATTGTCAATTCCAGGGAAAACTCGTCATCTAAAAGCCCATTACAAGTGATCTTTAGCTCAAATCTTTACTTACTCTCCAATGCGAGCTAAGCTAAAGCTCATTTGACACTTCATATACATGATATAAATAATTTTAAATTACTTTTTCATTAAAATTAGGATAATTGGATTTTTATTTTATGACTTTAAAATCAAAACGAGGATACGAGTCGATTAATGTAAAATTTACTTCGAAACAATGCTCCAAACTGAAGAAACACTAGTTGAACCGAGAGGTATCCGTGGATATCTTAGTTACAGCTCAACGCTTCTACTTAGAAGGTTTTCTATCGTTTGTTTTTCTGGGTGATCTCACTTCAAGCTATCTGCAAAACTAGCAACGCCGTTAGCCTCGTCACGGGAGAAAGGAGGAGGGTTTTCTCCGTGACCACACTCTGACGTGAGAATAAGTATTTGGGATTGCAAGATAGTTAGTAGCAAGTGATATGTGATAACGTATGATCGTAAGTAATTGTAGATGTGGTTACCTTGAAGTGTGATCCTTATTTTATAGCCGAAGAGAGGCGTATAGGAGATGGGCTAATGAGCCTTGGGCCTGGACCCAGCGACAAAGTATATCCATTCTGTCTCCTTTGCATCGACCATTAATGGTCTTTGGCAGGAGGTGTGCTTGAGCATGGTGAATGGAGCCACGTGTCATGGCAGTTGTCCTTGGTGTCAGATATGTCATCAGCCGACGGAGGAGATTGTGTGACAGTCGCTGGCGTGAGTTTGGTTTGTGCCACGTTTCTGTCCTTGTATACTGTCTGCCCTGTTCATCATGCGACGAGGTCTGGCACAACCTGCCGAGCGACTATTGGGTCACAGCTCTGCCACTCTGTACTCTGCCGTAGAGTTTTTGGGATCATACCCCTCCACAAACGACGAAAACAGTGCTTCAATTAGGGTGCTTAAACTTCTAATTAACAAAAATCAAACAGTTTGGAGCATTGTTTCGATGTAAGCTTTACATTAATCGACTCGTATTCTCATTCTAATAAAAAACACTAAAATATCAGTTTATAATTAGCAATTAAGTTTTGTTTTAACGAGCAACCATAAAACAAACAAAATAAAAAGGTGGGAGCAGTAGGAATAAATTCAATTGAGATTATTATTAATTAATATCAAATTTGTCTTAAAATTAAGAATAAAATAGATTAAAACTGTTCATTAAAAAAGGACTTTACGTATGAAAAGCTCCAGATTACACAAGAAGCATCCGATTCCAGCCTCCAGAAGCTTCTCCAGATCTCTTAATCAATCAGCCACTAAGTTTTCACCATTATATATATGAGTAAATAAAAGAAACCTAATAATATATAGTTATAACATCAACCGTTGTTTATATTTTTTTTATGTGAAGTTTACATCCTGTTTTGGTGATCAGGTTGCAAATCTGTTACGCCTGTAGCTGAACGAGGTTTGCCAACTCGTTTATCTTGGAGTTTTTGTATTTTTTGCACATATCGATATCTATAAAATGTTAAAAACAATATATTATAAACTACAGAATTTTTAAAGTAGCTGATATTAAAATTTGGATTGTAATCTATTTATATATGCTTTAATATAACACAGCTAGCCTACCTTGGCTAAGCCAGGCCAATTTCATGCCAGCTTTTTGAACTAACTCTAGTTTGTGTACTGAATCTAAATAGCAGATCACACTTAGACCATCCGCAGTGGGTTTTTTTGACGTTTCTTCCCTCAAAAAAACGCCCCACTCCACCACCTCCATGGGCGTTTTTCTTCAAAAATTGGGTTGGGGCATTCCTCTTCAAAAATTGGGTTGGGGCATTTCAAATTAAACGCTGGGTCGAGATTTTTTTGGCCAGTCATGCCACTGCACCCATTTCTTCATTAGTTTTAATTAAAAAACAAATCAAAACAAAAAATAATCGGATAATTATCGGATGGGGCATTATTGGGCATTATACCAGTACACCCATTTTAAACAAATGTCCTATATTGCCCCGTTGCTTACTGGACCGCCACATGGCGGATAATGCCCAGGAGTGGGGGCATTTATCTTCCTTCACCACTGCACAAGGTCTTACGTGGGAATGATATGTTTCATTGTTGTTTTATGGATGATTTTTAGTATTTTCTGCTTTTATGAATCGAAACTGGTCGAATATTGTTGGATTGAGATTAATGATGAAGTTGTTAGACAGATGAACAGAGTGGATTGAGATTAAAGATGAAGTTGTTAGACAGAAGAACAGAGAGTAAGCAGTGGCAAGAAATTATGTAGCTAATATTCACATTATCAATATAACAATTCCAAGTTTTATAAACAGTGTTTTTATTTTTGTCTTTTTCCTGAATAGTATTTTTGACTTTTTTTTATATTTTTTGGTTTTTTTATACTTTTAATCCTCACCTTTCAGCATTTACATTTATAACCCTATAATTTTCTAAAGACTTTTTAATGAGTTTTACGTGTTTATTTTTATTTATTTGTTTGTATAAATTCAAGTTGATTTAAGTTTCAACGTAATTTCTTTTTTGTTTGTTTTCTCAACTTTTAACATTGATACTTACAATCCATTTAACTTTTTTAAGATTTTGTAATCGAGCTTTATGTGTTTACTTTTATTTACGTGTCCGTATAAATCCAAGTTACGTTTTGACGTACATTTTATTTTTCCCCCAAAAATGAGTTGGGGCAGATATAATACGTTTTCATGTTTATTATTATGCACGTTTTCAATTTATCTACGTTTTGACGTAAAGTTTGTTCGGAAACGAGCCAGGTCAATATAATGCGTTTTCATTAGACAGTATAAATTCGATCCACTTTACGTTTTGACACCGCCGCAACGCGTCGTACCATTCTAGAATTTACAAAAGAAAACTATTTTCTTATGAGCTTATTTTTATGCACGCGTCGGTATAAATTCGAGTTGTATTTTTTTTTTCGATGTAATTTTTATTCGAAAATATATCACATCATATATAATACGTTTTCGTGTTTATTTTTATGTACGTTTTCAGTTACTCTATATTTTGACCTTTTTTTTGCTGGAAGCCAGACGGGTTAAATTAAATGATACACGACTTCCTTTGAATTTATTTTTGGGTATTTCAAATATATAGTTGTTAAATGCGTTATTTCTACATTTAAATTTTATAAACAATCAGTCGTAACATGCAACTTTAAAAAGGTGTTATCTCGTCGCGAAGCATGGGTATAACTTCTAGTCAAATTAACAAAATGGAACATTAATTTCATGGATTTTCCCAAAGCAATGGAACCTTTTTTTTTTCTTTTTAACCAAACCCTGATTTTTATGATAGAATTAGACAATTGAAGCAAATGGTGTGGTGACAAAGTAAGGATGGTGTTGTTTGTTAGCAGGCACAACAACTATTTCAAAAGGATGCCTAAACCATTACACCCGAAGCTCTGAAAAGCGTAAAAGCTGCACTTGCAAGTAGTGAAATAGAACACAAAGCTGAAACGAAAAAGAAAGCCATACCTCGCAAAGCGGCTGGTCAAACTTGGGAGGATCCTACTTTGGCCGATTGGCCCGAAAGTATGGCCCTGATCATGGTCTGTTTTGTTGGTTAATTAGACATCAATTTTATTAATGCTCTTCTTTGATGATGACGATGTTTGCAGATGATTACCGTTTATTTTGTGGCGATCTTGGGAACGAGGTGAACGATAATGTTCTTTCAAAAGCATTTTCACGGTTTCCTTCCTTTAACATGGCCAGAGTAAGTCTCGTTATTAAACGTTAAACACTATGATACTTAAATTGGTATACATGAGCCATTTATGTCTCTTCAGATGTTTGTTTGAAGTCATGGAGCACTGCCATATATCTCCTTTATAAGCTAGGGTTCTCTTATATGGTTGTATAGGTTGTGAGAGATAAGCGGACGGGGAAGACCAAGGGATATGGATTCGTTAGTTTTGCTAACCCAACCGATCTGGCATCTGCTCTCAGAGAAATGAATGGTAACTTCATTCCCCTCTTATCAAACTTAGCATGTGGTCAGTTTGTGTCACTGGTTTCGTTTTTTAGGAAAATATGTTGGAAACCGTCCAATAAAACTGCGTAAGAGCAACTGGAAAGAAAGAACGATTTCGAGGCCTTGGAAAAACAGAAGGTGTTTTCCATTTCGTTGGTTTCGTGTTCGCACACGTTGTATTGTTTTTAACATTTTTTTCTTTTTCTTTTCATCACAATCAAAATTTGACTGGATTCCTTTTCTGGTCAGAAGAAACCGAGGCTGCTAAAGAAGAGTGTCCTTCATAAATGAGCAACATTGTATCATGTTCATTAGTTTTTACAATTGTATAATCTTCACATCTGACTCTGTTTGGTCCCCTCCGGGTTTTTTGTATACTTTTCAGTTATAGTTACCGTCACTGGTTTCTTCTTTTGTTTTTCAAATTAATAAAGGTTGTTTATTATCTAATGAGGTAACAATAAAACTAGATTAGTGTATTGTGGTTATATGATCTTTGAAGATAGTGTGTTTATGGAGCGTACAAAAAGGAAAAACAAAACAAAAATCGTGAACTAAATTTGATATACCTTTCTTTTAGTATCAGCTTCGACTTTTTAGGACTAGCTTCGACTGCGCTATTAAAAATTAAAAAATTTACTTTGATGTACCTTCTTTTAGTAAAACTTCGACCGCTTACTAAATTTGATATATAATTATGTTTTCATGAATTCGACTTCATCCTCCGGTTAGAAGTAAGGTTTGTCTCTGACTTACCACCTTACCCTTCACAAACCGTACCTACGGGTAGGACTTTATTGGAATGCTTGTTTATATTGCACGGTAGGGGTGAACAAAGCTCAACTCCGTTGATCGATAACCAAAATCAGGGGCGGATCTAGTGTGGTGGGAGGGGTAACCTCCGCTACCCTGCAACTTTTCCGGCGAAGTAGAATTTTTCCTTAATTATTAACGTTTTATGCTTCGGCTTTTAGGACCGAATATCCTTGAAGTGCCTCAAGGTTTTTAAAACCAAGGCATGAATGTACTGTAAAAAGAAATTGTCCGTTTGATGAATGTGCGGTAAAAAAAATTAGGATACTCATGAATTTCTCTTCTATATCCGTCACTGAAGACATTTATTAGGTAATTGTTTAATTTTATTTATTATCGTGTTTTCTTTTGTTTCATTTTTTTTAAGTGTTACCCCTTAAATTTTATTTTAAAACCGTCACTATTTTGGTTATGTTGTGTTTGGTATATCTTTTGGTTCTGTTTGGATTTTTGGTTCTGTTTGGAGTGTAACAACTCTTAGCTTCTGGCTAAGGACTTGTGTATGTATGTTTGCTTCTGGTATGGAATGGAAATTCTCGTTGGATGTGAAAAAAGAAAAAGAACACAAGGTGTTTACAAATGAAAGAGGAGGAAGGATACAATAAGATATATACATAATTCATTCCTAAGTTAAACATTTCTAATTAAGTAATTTGCTAAATTATTTACTAACTGAAAATTAGAATTTTAGAATTAGATAATTGTTCCTAATTGAAAATTTTCAATTACCTCGTATATAGCTCTTAATTGTTATTTACATTTTAAATTAACATTAACATTAGTATTAAAAATCAAATTATTCTTTTCCTATTTGTTAGAATGAGTCAAAACGGATTTTGGGTTAAAGTTTAGTATTTACATATTTTTAATTCTTATTTTTTGTATAATAATTAAAACATAAATAATACCTAAATGTGTTTTTATTGCGGATTTTGGGTTAAAGTTTAGTATTTAGATATTTTAGTCCTTATTTTTTGTATTATGATAATCAAAATATAAATAATACCTAAATGTATTTTTACTGATCTATTTTGTATTTTCTTTAATATAATGATAATATTTAAGAGTTAGTACATTAGTGAATAACTCTTTTCATTGTAAACAATAGTGAATTAATTCTTCATTCTTAAAGTGCAAAATGATTATAAGATTTTTTGTTTCTTTTGTTTTTTTTTCTATAGAATAATAATACTGAAATATGGTTTTTATATTAGTAAGTTATGTGTATATCTTATAATCATCTTAGTTTAGGATGCTTAAGATTAAGAAGTATAACTTTTTTTCTAAAGAATTATGATATCAACATTATATGGATACATGGCGCCTCACATACGTGAAGCTCTCCTCCTGCGTCTAGCGCTTTGAGCTTCGGCTTTTAGGACCAAATATCCTTGGAGGGCCTCAAGGTTTTTAAAACCAAGTCATGAATGTACTGTAAAAAGAAATTGTCTGTTTTATAAATGTGCGGTAAAAAAATTAGGATACCCATGAATTTCTCTTCTATATCCGTCACTGGAGACATTTATTAGGTAATTGTTTAATTTTATTTATTATCGTGTTTCTTGTTTCATTTTTTTAAGCGTTACCCCTTAAATTTTATTCTAAATCCGCCTATGGTTGGTTGTGTTGTGTTTGTTGTGTCTTTTGGTTCTGTTTGGATTTTTGGTTCTGTTTGGAGTGTAACAACTGTTAGCTTCTGGCTAAGGACTTGTGTATGTATGTTTGTTTCTGGTATGGAATGGAAATTCTCGTTGGATGGGAAAAAAGAAAAAGAACATAAGGTGTTTACAAATGAAAGAGTAGAAAATGATACAATACGATACATATAAAAAATAGATAGCTTTACACAATTTGTTCCTAAATTAAAGATTTCTAATTAAGTAATTTGCTAAATTATTTACTAACTGAAAATTAAAATTAGGTAATTGTTCCTAATTGAAAATTTTCAATCACCTCGTATATAGCTCTTAATTGTTATTTACATTTTAAATTAACATTAGTATTAAGAGTCTCAATTGTTATTTCCATTTTAAATTAACATTATTATTATTATTAGTAGTAATATAATTTCCTGTTTGTTAGTATTTTTATTTTAAATTAACATTAGTATTAAAAATCAAATTATTCTTTTCCTATTTGTTAGACTGAGTCAAAACGGATTTTGGGTTAAAGTTTAGTATTTAGATATTTTTAACCCTTATTTTTTGTATTATGATAATTAAAATATAAATAATACCTCGTTTAGTATTTAGATATTTTCATCCTTATTTTTTGCATTATGATAATTAAAATATAAATAATACCTAAATGTATTTTACTGATCTATTTTGTATTTTCTTTAATATAATGATACTTAATATTTAAGAGTTAGTTCATTAGTGACCAACTCTTTTGATTGTAAACACTAGTGAATTAATCCTTAATACTAAAATGATTATAATTTTTTGTATTTGTTTTGTTTTTTTCTATAGAATAATAATACTGACATATGGTTTTTATATTAGTAAGTTATGTTTATATTTATAATCATCTTAGTTTAGGATGCTTAAGATTAAGAAGTATAACTTTTTTTCTAAAAAATTATGATATCAACATTATATTGATACATGTCGCCTCACATGCGTGAAATTCTCGTCCCGCGTCTAGCGCTTTGAGCTTCGGCTTTTATCAAGGTTTTTAAAATCAAGTCATTAATGTACTGTAAAAAGAAATTGTCCGTCTTATGAATGTGCGGTAAAAAAATTAGGATAACCATGAATTTCTCTTCTATATCCGTCACTGGAGACATTTATTATGTAATTGTTTAATTTTATTTATTATCGTGTTTTCTTTTGTATTTTTAAGCGTTACCCCTTAAATTTTATTCTAAATCCACCACTGACCAAAATACAACCAAACCAAATTAACCGAAAACCAAAACAAAACCAACTGTTGCGGCAAAGGTTGTAACTTGTTTTAAATTATAGTTAAGGGCATCCTATAAATGAACCAAACAAAGTAAAAACATGCTTACGTTGAGATGAATAATTTAAAAAAATGAGTGGTTCACATTGATGGTTATAGTCTCATAAAAAATGGTATTCTGACTATTCCTTTTTTATTAAAAGTATTGGATTTTACTAATCTTAACTATTCGTCGTTGGCCGTCAACAATCCGAACTTTAAAAATAACCACTGCCAGTCTCAACTATTAACATATTGGCCTCCAATGAACCCTGACTAATAGAACCCTAACTACCTTACTCTCCGGTCACCGGAAACCTTTTTTTAGTAAAAGCCTCAATTATTGAAGGTGCCAGAAAACTCTTTTCTCACCAGAAAACTCAACATTTTCGTCTCAAACCTTTTTGTAACCTTTGATCAGACCTTCAGGAACCTTTTTCTGGCCAAAATCGTTTTTCCAGTGACCGAAGACTAACGACATTAAGGTTCCGTTAATCAATGTCTATTAGAGCCAATATGTTAATAGTTGAGACTACCAGTGGTAGTTATTTTTGAAGCTGAAACTGTTGACGACTAACAGCTAATAGTTTGAATTATTAGAATTCAATCATCCTTTTTATTAAAACAAACAAATCAGCACAAAGCGAATGATATAACAGAAATATAAAAATTAAGAACAAATACTCAATCTTGATAGCCTTATCCGTAATTCATTAAAGAACTTTTGAGTAAACTGCCAAAATGGTCCTAAGGTTTGGTCACTTTTGTCACTGTAGTTTAAAACTCCAACATTTTGAATCTGGATTGCTATGGTTTCAATTTGGTTGCCATTTTCATCTAAAATCAAAATCTGGTCAGATTTTTCAGTTAACATCCAACTTTTTGGTCTTTTTCACCCTTTTAATGGAGGGCAAAAATGGTCTTTTGACATTTCATTTTAACAAATTAAAAAGAATCTGACCATTTTGTCATTCATAAAGAGAGGAAAAAAAACTGCATGTCAATTGAAAAAACTAACCAGGTTTTACTTTTGGATGAAAATGGCAACAAAATTAAAATCACAGAGATCCAGAGTCAAAGGGTTTAAGTTTTGAATTAAAGTGGCAAAAGTGATCATAGAACATTTCAACACTTTACTCAAGATCTTTTTCATGGCATACTTCCTATTATTGAATCCCAATTCATTCGACAGAGATGGATTGGAGCACCACAATGGAACAATTTTCAGTGGGAACAAAGTAGAAAATAAATACTCTGTACAATTGACCAAGTTTAACCAGCCCCGACCAATAATCAGGCTTAACCAACCATTGGTTGTGGTTGTGTTGTGGTTATGGCTATGAAATCTTCCATAGCCAAAGCTCGGTTATCGGTTATGATAACCCTCCATTACCGACCCCCTTGCACCATTTTATCAATTATATATTTTAGTTTCAAATATACAATTTACAAAATAATTACATTTCAAACCACCAAAGCGCTGAAACTAACCAGTAACCAACCCGGGCAATTCGTTCTGTTTAAAACCAATACGTGTTCCTTCATCCTCAACATCAGTATTTTTCATATCGCACCTCACTATTATAATCACCAAACCAAAAATACACCCAAAAATGGAATAACTAAATCCTTTATTTATGGAAATCTAACACCAATTATGACTTACCTTCAAAACCTTTTCACTCCTACATCTGATACTTGTCTCTCAAACGGTCCATAAACTCGCAAACTCAGCTATTTGTAGCAGATTCAGGACAGAATGTACAGAGAAAAAAGCCAACAAGTTCATAACATTCGTGTATGAATACGACCCCTCACAATAGGATCTAGGGTCCTGCATCATCTGCCATTCACGGGGTATAAAAATATCATCTGTTGAAAGTTGTTCCGTGAGCAGCAGCATCAAATTATACGTAGAAAGCCACGGACATCGACAAGGAATTGGTTAAGATTCTTTCTGAATTTTCTCATGTTTAATCTATCAGCAGACTGAGAAATATCGCCTGAGGTTGTTAGCGAGTGCAATGCACTCGCCATTCTTGTTTTCAATACTGGATTGGGCTGTCTTTCAATCAACTCATTACATAATCTCTGTACAAATAATGACCAAATTAGACCTAAATCATGTTCCCAGTTGCTTCGTTTTTAGACAAGCAGAAAATAACAATTTGAAAAAAAAAAAAAAGAACTTTTTTTACTTTTGATTAAATGGCTTCTTGTATCTCATTAGAGGTAGCAAAGAAGTAGATTGGTCGCATTTGTTAGTTAATCAATACTGTTAAATTTCTGATACAGATCAAAATAGACCGAGTCAAAGTAGAGGTGCTCATTATTTGGATCAGACTCCAAAAAAACAAAATGCGAATTGAACCGAATTACTTGAGTTTTGAAGTTTTGGATCGGGCTAAAATCCAAATTCCGGATTCGGTTTGCAATTTGAATTCAAATTTGTTATTTTCATACCGGTTCGACTTCGACCTAAATATTTGATTTCAATTAATTAAATTTTATTTATTATGTATATGTTATGTATTAACTATGTTTTCCTCTTATTCGAATCAACCAGAATTCAAATTGTTGAACTTGAATCAGTTTTTTGAGTTCACTTAACAAAATAAAAAACTAAAAACGAATTTGATGGACACCTCTAGGTCAGTCTGAGTAGACCCAAAACCGTCCAAAAACTTCTTCAGTCTTTTCTTACATATAATTATAAAAACCATACAAGTACTGTATATAATTTTTTTCAATAAATTGATTTAAGAGGTAAGCATTTAAAACACATTTTGGGAGTTTTGGCCTATTTGACCCGTTTTCTTAACTAAATCTGTTTTCTTTCGCCCATTTGACCAGCTAGCAATACAACAAAAACCCAAATCAACCCGCTTAAAAATTATTCTATTTGGCCCGTTTTCTTCGTAACAAATAGAAAGTAAAACTAAAACAGAACGGCTATTCAAAAAGGGGTAGTGGCGCAGCTTGTTGCCCGTTTACCATCTATCTCGATGTAAATTCAGAACGGCTATTAATGTGAAAGTTGTTAAACAGAATGAACTTCAAAAGAAAGTAGAGATACCTGGTAAAGGCCATGATCACATAGGATTAACGGGAAAAGAGCATCAGCTGCACCTCCTACAAGATCCATGCTGCGACCACACAAATTTAAGATTTCAATCATATATTTATGAAAAAAAAATCTAAAATTAAAAGATCGTATTTTACAGTTTACACAATCCGTCAAAAAGGTCAACACTACAGAGTTGCATCTTACCTGTAATGCTCAAAGAGAATTAGTTGCATTAACGATCGCAAAAATTTACTAAGAATGCCATCCTGAAAATTTCCATCAGCGTCTGTATAGCTTGTAGCATGTGGACCTAACCCATCTCTACCGCCCTCTCTTTCAATATAGTGGTAAAATGCAAGTGCTCTCAGAGATCTTAGACACATGCCAACGATCTCTTCATCCTAAGTCATCGCCAAAAAAAGTACCACAATATTAGAGGATGGTGAAATGGGTGTATCAGCCCAGATTGACCATTATAAGTTATCTGTTTTTAAAATTTAAACAGAAACATATCGGGTCGAAAATGGCACCTCTGACATGTACCACGTGTAAATGAATAATGCACAGCTATCATAAGCTAACTATTGATTATCATTTACCTGGTGATGGAGACCATAATCAAGAGTTCCGGAAATATGACTGAAGGCTTCATGGTTTAGTTTCGGAATCATTTCAGGATAAACCTCCAGCATATGTGACAGCAGAGCAAAGTGCTACTCCCAAAATAAATATTAATTAGACCGTAAAATAAGAATCAAGATATTCATCCCTTATAAAAGTCGAAAGCTTACATCATAACAAAGCTTAGGATACTTCAACATTTCTATTGTTATCAGAGGGCTAACAATGTGAACACCAACATATATAACCTGCAGACAACACAAAATATTACCGCTTTTGTTATTTTATAGGATCATCATCATGGGTTAGAGAAAATGAGAATATGAATATAGTCATATACCTGAGAAATGCTTGTCTGCTGATCGTCACTGGCAGCTGACGAAACGTCAACCTGAAAATTTTATATGTTATTGTAAATATTATCCATCGGAAGACGTGTGACCAAGAAACGTCGAATAATGTACCATATTAGACCGAAATTATATATTAGTCTGCTAATTTTGATTTAGTTTCCATAGTTATCGTTTCCTTATTTATCTAGGTCATTACCAAATCTCTTTGGTGAGTTTGATTTGGTATCAGAGCCAATCAACTCCTAATCATTCTCAAACCCTAATCGGCGCCCTATTGCCGATCTTCAGCCTCCAGCCAACTCAAACCCTAGGCCAATAATCCCATGCTTCAATGGCGGCTATTATCAATTTCTCTCATCAAGAAAAGACAACCCACAATTCCCACAAATTCCCCTTCACTCTCAAACCCACCAATTACGGCTACTTGCGTTCCATGCTTGAGTCGTTCCTAACATCCCATAACCTGTTGGTTACATTGATGGTACTATCCCGTGTCCAGAACATAAGGTACAAGTCGGCGATGTCACAACAGACAATCCCAGCTACACTCCTTGGATTTCGAATGATGCTCACATTCGAACATTACTCATCTCAACATTCAAGGTAAAACCTCCCGTACTGTTTGGCAGTCCCTGGAACGGGCCTCTACGCCCAACACTGCTTCACACGAATTTTTTCTCAAAAGCCAACTCATACGAATCACCATGAAGGGTGATGAAAAACCAATTGACTACCTCTGCAGGGTCCAAGAATAAGCTACCGCTCTCGCCAACATCGGAGAACCAGTAAAAGATAGCGATCTCGTTATGCACACCCTTGCAGGGCTTCGTGAAGAATACACCGGTTTAAAAGGCAGCGTGCTCGGGAGAAACCCTCCTATCTCGTTCAATGAAATCTATTCACTGCTGTCCGATCATGATTATGCAGTCAAAAAAACATTCAGCCCTAACCCACAGGCTTTTCTTGCCACAGCTCAGCCCCCCCAATCCACAGCCATCAGCTGTCCCAACTTCACCCAACCTTGAACAACTTCAACAGCTGCTTCAACACATCCAATTAGTTGCTTCTCAACTGGGGTATCAACTGCATCCGAACCCCCCACAACCTCAAGCCTATTTTGGATCTCGAACATTCAACAACCGAAGTGGTAGAAACAATCGTGGCCAGGGAAACTCACGTGGATCTCACTCCACACTCTAGAGACAATGGTGGCACCAGGCAGTTCTCTTGGGTTTCAACTCAAAACACCGTTTTTGGCCACTGCAATCGATGTGGAATAGGCCACTTACCCTCTCAGTGCCCAAATCAGCAATCCCAACACACTCAGCAACCACGGCCTCCTCCTCAGGCCAACTTTGCAGCTTTTTCGGATACTGCTTCATCCTCTGGAACTGCCTGGAAGCCCGACACTGGCGCCACACAACATGCCACCCAGACTTATCTAGCTTGGACAATTCTGAGGCATATTATGGTAACGATTCCTTATTTGTTGGCAACGATTCTCTATACCAATTTTTCATATTGGCTCCTCAAAAATCTACTCTTCCAATAAAACCTTTAATCTTTCTGATATACTTCATTTCCTACACTTAAACAAAACCTTTTATCGGTTCAAAAGTTTTGCCTTGACAATAATGTCTTTTTTGAGTTTCATTCTTATTTTCTTGTGAAGGACGAGTCTACGCCACTACCCTCCTCACGGGCCCCGGTGAACAGGGTCTGTACTCTATCCACCTTCCTCAACTCAAGACTTTACCCAAGGTTGCATTCACTGCTGTCAAGGCTTCCTCGGATGTTTGGCACCAACGTTTAGGACATCCACATGCTCAAGTTTTTAATTCTATTGTTTCTTATTGTTCTTTACCAGTTTCCAATAAATTATCAAAACATTTATGTTCTTCTTGTCAAATGGGAAAATCATCTAAATTGCACTTACCTGATTCTACTTTTCGTAGTCTTCATATTTTAGATCTTATTTATTGTGATGTTTGGGGCCCTACTCCGTCACCGTCTCTTGATGGTCACCGTTATTTCTTGTTATGTGTTGACCATTACACCCGCTACATGTGGCTTTACCCCCTATCTCAAAAATTTGACGTTTACGCCATTTTAACCAACTTCATCACTATGGTTGAACGTTAGTTCAACACCAAACTGAAATGCATCCAATCAAATTGGGGTGCCGAATTTCGTCCGCTAGCTTCATTTTGTCGTAATCTCGGAATCATTCATCGCCGTTCTTGCCCACACACAAGCAAGCAAAACGGTTTTGTGGAGCGTCGCCACAGACATGTTGAAACGAGCCTTTCACTTATGGCTCATTCTCACCTCCCTCGGCGTTTTTGGCATTTTGCTTTTGAAACAGCCGTTTGCCTCATAAACCGCCTTCCCTCCCGTGTCTCCTCACACAAATCCCCATTTGAACACACCTATGGCCGAAAACCAGATTATTCGTTTTTACAGGTCTTTGGTTCTCAATGCTTTCCCTATCTTCGTCCCTACAACCACAACAAAAATGACTTCCGTTCCACGCCTAACGTGTTTCTTGGCTATAGTCTCTCGCATCATGGCTATAGATGCTTCGATCCTCTAACCGATCGTATTTACATTGCTCGTCATGTTCGCTTTAATGAACACATATTTCCCTATGCTCCATCACCAAAACCTAACCCACCACCATCCCCTTCCCCTTATGTCTCCATCTTTCCTAACCCACCTCCCGGCTTTCCGGCCGAATCTCCATCTTCCTCACCACCTACAGCTGGCAGTCCCTCCCCTATTCCTTCGGTTCCATCAACTCCTACGGCTGACACCAACACGCCTTCACACAACTCGTCACCCACAGCTCAATCCACCTCCACATCATCGTTTTCGGGTCCATCATCTTCATCTCACTCTTCCACTGCCCCCACTGTTAATCAACCATTAGCTACCCAATCCAGGCCTGCCAATCTTCGGCCACATCCTAAACAACCGAATCGGTACAATCCAGCTGCTTACACCGCCACCGCCCCTTCCTCTATACCTGTTGAACCCACCTCCTTTACCATTGCTTACAAGTATCCTGAACGGCGCCATGCTATGTTCGAGGAATTGGACGTGCTCTATAAGAATGGTACGTGGACTCTTGTTCTGCTCGTCCCTAATACTAACGTGGTTGATTGCAAATGGGTTTACAGGTTGAAAACTGATGCAAACGGGGAAATTAGTAGGTACAAAGTACGCTTGGTTGCAATGTGTTTTCATCAACAGCATGGTGTTGACAATCATGAAACATTCAGCCCTGTTATAAAACCGACTACCATTCGGACTATTTTGTCCCTGGCTATTACTAATAGGTGGTCCTTGAGACAGTTGGATATTCAAACAGCACTTTTACATGGTGATCTTGCAGAAACGGTTACCACCAGGCTTCGTTGATCCCAACAAACCGGATCATGTCTGTCTACTTAACAAGTCTCTTTATGGTCTTAAACAGACACCTCGTGCCTGGTTCAACAAATTGTCTACCACTCTTCTACAGTTGGGATTTCATGGGTCCAAAACGGATCCCTCGTTCATTCTCAACTCCTCGGGCTCACTCATTTATCTTCTTGTTTATGTTGATGATATTATCATCACCAGGAATGATTCCAACACTATTACCAACATTATTGGGCGTCTCAATTCTCTTTTTGCCCTTAAAGACTTGGGTCAGCTTCATTATTTTCTTGGAGTGGAAGTTATTCACAAGAATTCTGATCTTGTCTTATCGCAATGAAAGTACATTGCTGATATACTGCATCGGGCTGGTTTGGCAGATTGCAAGCCCATCTCCACCCCCATGAGCACCTCTCATGTGCTTCTTCCTGATGATAGCCCTTTACTTGATGATCCCTCTCGAACCGGCAAACCGCTGGAGCTCTTAAATATGCTACTCTTTCTCGACCCGACATTGCCTTTGCCGTCAATCGCGTTTGTCAATTCATGCATGCTCCTACAGAAAATCACTGGTCTGCTGTCAAACGTATATTGCGCTACTTGAAAGGCACGACCAACATGGGTCTTTGGATTCGTCATAAAACAGGGTATCGTTTACAGGCCTTCTCTGATTCTCATTGGCTCCCTGTTCTTCGCGCCTTTTCCAATTCTGATTGGGCTGGTTGTCCTGTCGGCCGTTGCTCCACGGGGGGATTTGCCATCTACTTAGGCTCCAATCTTATCTCTTGGTCGGCTAAGAAGCAGAAAACGGCTTCTCGCTCCTCAACAGAATCAGAATACAAAGCCATTGCTGACATCGTTGCTGAATTACTGTAGCTCAAATCACTTCTTCGTGAACTCGGGTTGGATAGTGGAGCTCCCACTCTTTGGTGTGACAATCTTGGTGCTACATATCTCACTGCTAATCCAGTCTTCCATGCCCGCACCAAACATGTCGAAGTCGATTACCACTTTGTTCGTGAACAAATCTCACAGGGCAAACTCAATATCAAGTTCATCTCAACAGGGGATCAAATTGCCGATATTTTCACAAAGCCGCTGCATTCACAGAAATTTGATTTTCTACGATCCAAGTTACAGATTGCTGACCGCCCTAAACTTGCGGGGGAGTATTAGACCGAAATTATATATTCGTCTGCTATTTTTGATTTAGTTTCCATAGTTATCTTTTCCTTATTTATCTAGGTCTAATAGTCTCTATATATTGTCTTGTATCATTCTATTATTCATCAATAACAAATTCTCTTTAGTTAGTTTGATTTACCATATCTTTTGTGCACAGTTTTTGAAGAAGCTGTAGTAGAGCGCGTAAATCCCGGTATTTTTCAGCATTTGCTTCACTTTGTAAGCTGCTTGAAATGCTTACGGATATCTGAAAGATGCAAACAGTGATACAAAGCTAAAGACAAAATAACTACTAATATAAAAGACTCGTAAGATAATACTAATGATAAAATTAATACCTTGCCAATGTTGTGGGAAGAGTAAAGCTAAAGCAGATGCATGCAAAAGTCAATAACCAATGCAGTCTCATGAGGCTCTAGATAGATTATTTGACCCTCAACCCAGTCAACAACAACCTTGAGTATAAGATACACAACTGCCGACTGAACACATCCAACAATAAGTGATCATATCACTAATCTCTTATTGCTAATAGTGAAAGAAAGTAAGTTTAGAGATCAGGGTTTGATTATAGATTTGTAGTACCTCATGTTTGTAAACCTCAAGAATTTTAAGAAGCGACTGCAAAACAGAAAATCCCATCTCATATACTGCCTTCTGTGTTTTTGGTTCTGAAGCACTAGAAGCTCCTCGAAGGCGCTCCAATAAGCAAGTGCCCTACAAATTACCCAACTTTAGCCCTTCAACTTTAGTAATGAGTCAATGACATGTTTAGCCCCTCAACTTTGGTAATGACATATTTAGCCCCTTAACTAAAACAACTTTAGCCCCTCAACATTATTAATGACATGTTTAGCCCCTTAACTACATCAAACAACTTTAGCCCCTCAACTTTGATAATAAACAACTTTAACCCCTCAACTTTAATAATGACATGTTTAGCCTTTTAACTGAAACAACTTTAGCCCCTCAACTTTAAAAATGAAATGTTTAGCCCCTTAACTAAAACATCAAACTTTAACTCTCACGATTTGCTAATTTTTATCTAAGTTTCAAACCTGTTGTGGAGCGCAGGTGGTAACCCACTAGTAATACATAACTTTGCAAAATTAATTCTTTGCTACTACTCTTCGAGTGTTCTTTGAAAGAGTATATTTGTTTGAAAAAAATTCTTACCACAAGAATAACATCTGGCTGTTGACAAATATTCTTGATATCTTTCTTGGCAGATATATCATTAAGATAAGCAGTCATATGGCTTGTAAGATCCCTTATGTACCTTTCAGGAATTAAAATTTTAATGTTAGAAGCATGAATAAACATTAATACTAGAAATAAAGAAAAAAAATATTACTGATTTGCTTCCACAGAATTTTTTATGCCGGAGGCTGAAAGAACAAGAGTCTGCGCCAGTGAACGCTGCAATCATATATGCAAATCATACAAGGAGTTAAGTACGCATTAGTACCATTGTTAAGGCTCAACAAAAGCACATAAAATAGAGATCACAACTTCAATGCATTTACTTCAAAGTATTTCAGGTAATGCTTTATCTCTAACGGGTAAACAAGTACAACTGAGAAAAGTAACTTAATTACATAGCTTTTTTCTGAATCTCTAACACTAACAGGCAACAATCACCAACTTCATCATTGCCTTCTTGTGACACATCGATTGGGTTCCCACCCCAGCTCTGAGTTAAATCATATTTGGCACTACTTATTTTTAAAACTTTAGAACAGATAGTGTTCAGTGTCAACCCAACCTGCCAGTACTAAAAGTAACCGTTTACCCAACCCGACTTTTGACACATCAATTTTTATAAATTATTACAAAAAATGTGATCATAATTGACACTAATATTTATACAATTATTAGTCCATATGAGGTTGCTGTAATGGCTGAAACTAAAAAAAGGTGGATAATGTTATTAAATTACCTGATGAGTAGCATTTAGCGACAATAGCACTTTGTCATTGGTAAAACCATGTGCTAGATGACGCCACGAGTCCTGCAGTAAAAGCAAAAAATTAATCACCATTAACCATATCACCATCGACCATTTCAGAAGTTGATATGCCATTTATGGTTGATTTGTTTCAGAAATAATGGGGAAACAAATAACTTAATATAGTCTTAAAATCATATGCATCACCTTCTTTGTGTTATATTTCATTGAACTTTGGCCCTCGACTTTGGCATTAACCAACTTTAGCCCCTCAACCTTTATAATGACAATGTTTAGCCCCTAAATTTGGTAATGATATGTTTAGTCCCTTAACTAAAACAACTTTAGCCCCTCAACTTTCATAAGAAACAACTTTAGCCCCTCAACTTTAATAATGACGTGTATAGCCTCTTAACTACATCAAACAACTTTAGCCCCTCAAACTTAACTATAACCAACTTTAGCCCCTAAACTTTAATGACATGTTTAGCCTCTCAACTTTAATAATGACATGCTTAACCCCTCAACTTTAATAAATGACATGTTTAGCCCTTAAACTAAAACATCAAAAAACTTTAACTCTCATGATTTGATTATTTTAATCTACGTTTCAAACCCATTGCGGAGCGCCAAACCAAAATTAAAGAAATTCTGAATTGTAAACTTATACAGATGTCTAAAAATGAAAAAATATAAACGCTAAGAAAGAGAAGATGCGAACCAATGTGACAAGGTGTGTACAAATACTTTTCCGCCTAACAAGCCCACCAAGCAGCTGGTAACATGTGAGGGCCTGTCACACAGATGAAATGCATATGTTACCACCTAAAACTTCTTTGTTGACCATACTAGTGTGTGCAAATCAACATTTGATACCTGCAAATCTTTTTCTCCAGCATATGAAACCAACGTTGTTAACGATATTCGAACAATAATATCGAGCAAGTTTTTTCCTTGAGTATGCTCTGCAGAGAAACTAAGCAATGCTTGTCGGGATTGCTGCATTTGAAGCAGGATGACCTCATCTATGGGGTTTTTATAACTTTGCATTTCTCCAACTGCCATTAAGTATGTACATGACCATCGACCAAGAAACCATATAATTGCCTAGCCATAAAGTCAAAAAAAAATGTTGATTTTTTTGTAAAAAAAGAAGCAGAAAGCAAACTATTTACTAGAAATTAGTATTTCGAGTAGTACCTCCATAAGCCGAGGGCTGAAGAACGCTGCTCTCATATTTGGATCTAAACTCTGCTCTGCAAACTTTATGATAGACCTTCAAATAAAAACAAATTACACAAGAGAAATGATACCAATCATTACACATAGCAAAAGATACTAAAAGCATAAATTAACGAGCAACAAAAATGTAACCAAGTCTAATAACCCTTCAAAGAATAAAACATGTTAAAAGACAGGTAATTAATATTGTTACTAAAACACAACCCTTAGCTACACTAGCCAAGAGTGTTGTCTTTTAGTGGATTTTCTAATTACACCCCCTGTTCTTTACTATATTTATTATACAACCCCTCTACTTTAATATAGTTTTTCCTTTGTAAATTAACTTTGCTTATATACATGTTTAGACCCGCTACTTTAACTTTGCTAATATACATGTTTGGCCCCTCTACTTTTATTCCTTTTCGTAATTTCCCTTGTGTTTTTCCCGAGCTAACGTGACGAACCAAACCGACTCCAGTCGAACAATATTGTTACCGGTACGCGTATCATCAGAATTGTATTTTTTTGCTTTGAATGTTTCGTCTTTTAGTGATTTTTTCCGAATACGTACGTTGACGTTTCGATGTTCTATCCCCATGGTTTTACGTTATCTCTCTCGATTGCTACACCCAGTGTCGGTATTGTACTGATAATCAGACTCCCGCCACAACGCGCAGGGTAAAATTTCTAGTTATATAACATTGCAGCTATAACTTTGATTTCACAATAGTCATGTTGTCATAAACAAGAAAGAACCAAATATTTCACATAACATATCATATGTGATGGAAAAAAGTACAGTCTTGATGAAGGTAAAGTGGGAAATTTACCAAGAAAGTATAACTACTGGATGTTTTTTCGGTTTCCACGTACTCTGGAAAACGTGTTTCTATAGCCAATGGTATCTGAAAGCAGTACATTACATAATAACAAAAAGTTCTTCCAAAACTATGTTTTGCTGATAAAATAACGGCTAAAAGAAGTATTACCAGTGGTGTTTCCCCCTCTCCTTCATCTGCCAATACATGACCAGTTATCAACAAAAGTGAATAAAGCTCTTCCATTGTTGTAGTTGGATCAGTTATCCCATTTCCCTGTAAACATGAGAGGTCATCGCATTAAATGACTGTTAGCAATACATAGGAGTCGAACCCTAAACATCAACATTAAGATTTTTTTGCTTTTTTAATACTTTGCGCCTTTCTTTATGATACTGATATGCTATATAACAATAAACAAAATAGAAAGATTAATACAGCAAGCCTAAATTAGACAACTGTAGGAACACAGTTATCAGCCCAATACCATTATAGATACTATAAATATGCTATTTTGTCATATCAACCAACTTTGGCCCCTCAACTATGGCATTAACCAACTTTAGCCCCTCAACTTCAATAATGACATGCTTTGCCCCTCAACTTTAATAATGACATGTTTAGCCCCTTAACTAACCCCTCAACTTTAATAAAAAACAACTTTAGTCCTCAACTTTGATAATGACATATTTAGCCCCTTAACTAATACATCAAGCAACTTTAACTCTTGTGATTTACTTATATTTATCTACGTTTCGAGCCCGTTGCGGAGCGCGGGTGGTAACCCAAGATAGATTCTTCTTTGTAAATAGGTAATTGTTATAAACATTATATCTTAACTCATACTAGTTCTTGACATGCATGATAAATTAAGTAGACATTAAGCCAGTAAACTGAACAAACTATTTGCTATCAACTTGTGCTTAAGTTTTGTGCAAGTACCTGATGAAGCCTTGAAAAACGGTCAGAGAAAAGTCCAGTAAGAAAAGGGATTGTAACATTAATAGCAGCTCGTGCTATAAGGGCGTAAGAACTTAGTCTCTCGTCCATTGCTACAAACAAATTACACGAGTTACAAAGTGCCTTAAAGAGAAGCATATGAAGACCATGAAAGACACAATTCAAGTTTAAAGGTGACAAAATTGATCCATTTGTATATAAATGGGTCAACATCGACACCTCTGATCATGACATAAGACAAATAGAGGTAAGTTACCAGCTACGGAAGCTTGGAAGTATTCTTCCTTCTCTTCACTTGCTGATGCAGCTGAAATATTCGCAGTACAATATCAAACTAAACAATACTTATGACAAACAAAAAGTAAGCACGCAGAATCCAAGCATTACCCTTTAGTTCTGATTCTACAATTAGGGCAAAAAGATTGGCGGCAGCATTTATTCCTTCTGGTGGAAGCAATAATGTCACACTAGAAGTGGTCGTCTCCTGTAAGACATTGATAAACCATAGCAAAACAAGGCATGCATTATATATACTATAAATATGCTATTTTGTCACATCAACCAACTTTATCCCCTCAACTTTAATAATGACATGTTTAGCCCCTCAACTTTAATATTGACATGTTTAGCCCCTTAACTAAAACAACTTTAGGCCTTCAACTATAATAAAAAACAACTTTAGGCCCTCAACTATTATAATAAACAACTTTAGCCCCTCAACTATAATAATAAACAACTTTAGCCTCTCAACTTTAATAATAAACAACTTTAGCCCCTCAACTTTAATATGACATGTTTCGCTCCTCAACTTTAATAATAAACAACTTTAGCCCCTCAACTTTTATAATAAATAACTTTAGCCCCTCAATTTTAATAATGACATGTTTAGCCTCACAACTTTAATAATGACATGTTTTACCCCTTAACTAATTACAACTTTAGCCCCTCAACTTTAATAACAAAACAACTTTAGCCCCTCAACTTTAATAACAAAACAACTTTAGCCCCTCAACTTTAATAACAAAACAACTTTAGCCCCTCCACTTTAATAACAAAACAACTTTGGCCCCTCAACTTTACATGTTTAGCCCCTTAACTTTTTTTTAACGACTAATTTCTTTTAATCCCCTGTAGTATGTGGGACTTGAACCCAAGACTTTCCTCTTCCCAACCTAGGTGTTTTTAAAGGCTTTGCCTTTGCCAATGGAGCACCACCCCATTGGTGTTTAGCCCCTCAACTAAACATCAAACTTTGCCTCTCACGATTTGCTTATTTTTATCTATGTTTCGAACCCGCTACGGAGTGCGGGTGGTAACCCACTAGTTAGTATAAAGCAACCATTGTTGTAGCAAGTATCATACGCTGGAATTGAGCATATTAACTATTTACCGTTAAAAGGGTCGTCCAGGTATCTAGTAATATATCACGTGCAACCCAACTCCATGGTTCTTCTTCCATATCTTTGGTCATAAGGTCTTTAATAACTTCACACATCAAGGCAGTCAACAAACTGAGTGTACCAAAAGGCCTGAACATAAACAGGTAAAAAAGGTAAACAATGTTTGTAGAGTTGATTAAAGTGCTAATACTATTAGACAAACACATTTAACTTACCTTATGTGTTTCAAGAGATCATCAAAATTAACTGGATTGGTAACAGCAGATATGGATAACAGTCCACGGCAACCGTCAAGCAACTCACTGAACAAAACGATATTGTGTATCAAAACATAAAGCACAATATCATAGAGAAAAAAATAAAGAAAAATTATATTCCAGGTCAACCAAATTCGGCCCGCCCGTAAATGCGTACAGAAAATTATGTGTTATGGCCCATCTACCCCCCCCCCCCCAATTTTGTCACCAGTAGATATACTACCCCTCACTTCTTCCACTCTCAATTGCTTTTGCAATAACATCAGGAGGATGAATCCATTGAACGATTCCAGATAATAGTTGCAGAAGATGCTTCTCTTGAGAAGCACCAGCATCTATGATTAAAGAAAGTGTGAGTTTTAATAAAAACCAAATTAAACAATTCTTTTCAATGTTTTAATAGAAGAAAGGGTTACCAGATGAAAATATAGTTCCTGTGAGAGAGCAAAGCTGTACTATGAGTTTGCGAGCAGAAACTGCAAGAGGACAGTCAATCCAGTAACCTTTACCGGAGAATTTCTCCCTCAATACACCATACAACCCTAATAGCCACTCTATGTGACCACTTGTAAGCAAAACATCACGCCATGAAGGCCCAAGCTTCAAAAAAAAAAATAATAAAACTTAGTTACACTCATGTCCAAGACAATTGACTTAATTTTACAATTATTAATTATTGGATTATTAATGTTTAAAGTTTTATATCTTTTCCTTGACCTTTCCATGTAAAAAGGTATTAATTCTTTTAATTGTGAACCTTGTAACTTTGACTACTATGAAAGTTCAAGGACTAAACTAGTAACACGATAAAAATGCATGATTTAAAAAAGAACTTTTGAAAGTTGAACAACTAGACTAGTAGCAGAACAAAAGGTAAGGTGCAACTTTAAGCAATTAAGTCATATCTAAAATGCATGTCACTTTCAAAATTAGCAGACATCAAAAAGAAAGAAAACAATTTTCACCTTATGGATGCAACCACGTACATTTTCTTACCGTTAAACATGCACCCAAACGTTTATTTATGGAAGTTCAGTGCTATTATGTAGATTTAAAAACTCTGGTGATGAACAGAAGCTTTAGCAATTAAGTCTTTAATAGTTCGATGTAAATGTGCCAAATTCGACCCATTTACATATAAACATGTCAATTTGCATTATTTATAAATTCGAATGGCTCAAACAAGTCATGTAAATAGTGCAGCTAAAACAAAAAAGTAGCCAAACAGGTCATTCGGATTGAAAATTGCTTGGTTTCAAGGCATACCCACATAGTTTTAATTAAAGATTGAATTTTATTTTATTTGAAAGTAGAAAAAGCATTACCTGGACCAACGTATAAGCTGAGTTACTGTCTTCTTTAGCAACAAATGAAAAGACATCTAAGCTGTTCTTTACAACTCTGCCGCTGTTACTAAAGTCACAGTTAAGAACTTGGAGCATGAAACGAAGTGCCGCTGCACAAACTCTATCTTCTGAAACAGCAGCATCCGAATTCGTAATTTGAATTGTGACACTTTGTGCAGCCCCTACCGCCCAAGAATAGAAATTCTGTAAAATTAAGAGAAAAACTAAAAAGTGAGAAGCACGAAGATAAAGTTTCTAAGTTCTTTAATTTTTAGGTTTTTGTTGTTTTATAAAAATGCAAAACTACTAGAAGCATCACCCCAAGCTTTTCCTGCTTCAAACTTGAGCTTTCAAGTGTCCAAAATATGACCCCTTTTATAATGAGTAGAAGCAATTTTGAAACATCTACTTGCAAATGGGTCAAATTGGGTTGCGTTTTATCTCAAAACAAGTCAAACAAAGCTAAAAGGAGAACGGGTGGAATAGGTCGAACGTGTTAAACTGTAATTTTATTGCAAAACTTTAAATGGTTTGAGCAAAGTACACGGAAGGTCCCTGTGGTCTTGGTTTTAAAAAGCGAGAGGCACACAAAAGCAACGAGGTCTAACCGAGGCGCGACGCGCAAAAGCGACGGGCTTTTCGTACCTGAGGCACAAGCTAATTATATATATTTTTATATATCCCATAGGTTTTTAGCTTTCCCTACCAAAATATAGCTATACGTAAGGTTTTTGTATGATTTTAGCTGCATGTACAAGCCAAAAAACCCAAGGTACAACAGTTAGATGAAGAAAAACGCCTCAGGTAGAAGAGGTGCGCGACTCAGGCCAAAAAAGCCCAGAAAAATCCCAAAAAAGTGCGCCTTTTTGGGGCTTCTTGTAATTACTCTAGGCGCTGAGCGAAAAAGCCCCGAGTGTGAGCCTTGTTGCGCCTCACGCTTAATCACGCTTTTTAAAACCAAGCTGGTGATTACCAAAATAAAGGATTTGGTCCCTAGATTTCCAAAAGTACATGGATGGTCCCTGTGGTTTGCACTTTGTAACGCATTTAGTCGCCAACTTGGACCTGCTGGAACCTTTAGATTTGTTGGCTGGGGACTAAATGCGTTACAAAGTGCAAACCATATCCGTGTACTTTTGGATAGCTAGGGACCAAACCCAAAATTTTGGCAAACCACAGGGACTATTAAAACATTTAGGTCATTGTAGTAAAGTTGTCTTGAATCTTGATAAATCATAGTTGCACAAAATGGACCCAATTGAGTTACCACTCTATCCAAACTAACCCGTTTTAGTCCATACTTAAAAACTAGCCATTTCATACTACACCCATTTTGACCGTTTACCCAACCTTGTGACCACTTATTCATGAATGCCAGAGGAGAATGGTTTAACAAAACCTTCAAATAGTCATGCTCCAGAGATTTTCGGCATTGCTCATGGAACTCCCTAGGAAGACCCAATGCAGTAGACGTAGATGGAGAAAATTCAGACACCTACAAAATTACTTTGAAGCATGAGTAATATCACTAAATAAATTTAATAGAAAAATTGATAGCATGCGATATACCAATGACTCAAGGAAATTGATCCAATGAACTGCACATCTAATCCATGGTTACCGATAATAGCCAAATGTATCTGAAGACCAAAAAATAAGATTATGTTCTTGCCATTGACAAATATATCCCAAAACTATTACAGATAATTATTTGGGAAACAGTCAGCCAGAGAAAACAAAAGGCATGCTATAATCAAGTATAAGCATCACATAACTAACATCAGCTCCATAGCGAATAGCAGACTACCGATATGCTACTTAGCAATAGCGACGAAATAGCGCCCGCTATTTCGGGTTTAGCGATAAGGTGGTTAAAAGTTAAGAAATAAAAAAATAGCTATTTGTAGTTTTTATACATATATATGTCAATTTTATACTTTTTATGTATAGATATATAAGTTTAAGAACCAAATGTAAACTAGTGATGGGTGTTTAATGTTGAAATACACAAACTAACTTCACACTTTTTATGTAAAAGTTTACAGGTTTTAGGGACTACATGTAAACTAGTGAAAGATAGAGGCGTTAAATGTTAAAATATCTAAAAGTTATTTAACCTAAAATACTAAAACGCAAAAAACCACGCAGCCGCGCTTCTTCGTGGTTTCCGGCGGAAATTGCAGCACCGCCGCCGGAATTTGTCGTCAGAAGTTGCTATCTGGTCGATCATCAACATGTGGTTGTGAAGTCCATTGTAGCGGTATTAATACGGTCGCCTCGCCACGCTATTCGCTATAGTTGTTGGGTTCGTAGGCTTTAGGGTAGCCAGCCCTAGTTATTAGGCCCACTTAGTTAACTTGTTAACCAAGTAGGAAACCCTATCTTGTTCTATAAATACCTATGAGGTAATTGTCGTCTATGTCATTCTGTAAACAGTTGTGAGCATCTAATAAAAGTGAAACCCTAGTTGCAACCCGTGGACGTAGGTCACCTTGACCAAACCACGTAAATTCTCGTGTTCTTTATTTTAAGCAAGTGTGTGTGTGTGTGTGTGTTTTCCACTTCCACTCGAGCCTACTCTGATCCGATACCCTAACAAGTCGTATCAGAGCCAAAGGTTCAGTTAAACACATGATGAGAGTTGGACGAGAGATCTTGATCTGCTGTTTCTGCCGTCGCCGCTAACGTGTTTACGACCCGTACCTATCATTTGGGTTACGACTCGCAAGGTTTAGGGTTTTGCGCCGTCAGATTCCTGTTGCAGTTCTGGTGGTTTTAGGGTGTTTGGCGATTAGGGTTTCGGTTCTTGAAACCTGGTTATTCGTTGATTGTACGCTCAGGTTTGCAGGAGAAGTCGTTGGTTCGGGTACTTCCAGTTTCTGGTTTATTGAAGGTTGCTCGGGTTTCGGTTGCTTGGTTCCTTGTTTTTTTCCCTGGTTTTCTCGTTTGCTATGGCTGAAGACGGGAAGTTCCGAATCGAGAAGGTCAATGGTACTGATTTTGCATGGTGGAGAATGCAAATAGAGGCGTTGCTTGGTGAATGTGGTTTGGATGTGGTACTGGAGGAAAAGCTACTGGAATGGATAAAGCTTCCGAAGCAATTTGGAACTCAAAGGACATAAAGGCAAGAGGTAAAATTACATTGGCTTTGACGAGGAGCATTGCATTTAATATCATGAAAGAAACAACTGCTCGTGGTATGTTAACAGCTCTGTCAAATATGTATGAGAAGCCGTCTGCCGGTAGTAGGGTGTTCTTGACGAGGGAATTGTTTAATATGAGAATGAACGAGGGCAGTTCAGTTGCTGATCACATTAACGAACTTAATTTAATTTAGTCCAGGTTAGCAACTGTGGGCATGAAGTTGGATGATGACACGCAGGCTGTGGTTTTGTTATCTTCCTTACCTGATAGTTGGTTAGGATTTGTGACAACGGTCACTGAAACTACTAGAACTGGAAATTTGAAATTTGATCGGGTCTGGGATAGTGTTTTAGGTGAAGACATTCGCCGGAGGAACTCTAGTGGAGGATCTACTTCTGGTATGTTAAGTGTTAGCAGGGGAAGAGGTAATAACAGAAGCAATGGGAGTCGTGGGAAAAGCTTGTCTAAAGCTGGGAAGAATGTGAGGTGCTGGAACTATGGACAAAAGGGGCATGTTAAAAAACGAGTGTCCTGGTCCTCGGAAAGATAATGGTAAACAGCATGTAAATTGTATTGTGTCAGATGAATCTGATGGTGACGTACTTGTTTGCTGTGAAGAGTCTACAGACTCTTGGGCTATGGATTCTGGTTCTTCGTTTCACGCCATGCACAGTGGGAAGACGATGGTGAATCTAAAAAAGGGAGACTTTGGAAAGGTACGTTTAGCTAACGGTCATGTTCTTAATGTCACGGGTATGGAAGATGTCAATCTGAAGACTCCACTTGGCACTACATGGAACTTCAAGAATGTCAGGGTAATTCCAAGTTTAACGAAGAAACTTATTTCTGTTAGTCAACTGGATAAACAGGGACTAGATGTTAAGTTTGGTGATGGGAAGTGGAAGGTGATTGATGGAAATCTTGTTGTTGCCTGTTGGAGGAGACGAGGATCGTTGTATCTAGTTGAGATACCTGCTAAGGGAGTAGCCGTCCATGTTAAGCATAAAGTCTGGTTCTCTAAATCTAGTAAGCGGAAGAGGGTTCAATTTGCAAACTTGAATCCTGGTGCTTTGGGGATGTCAGTTGAATGTGGTCGGGGGTCTAAGTTTAAGCCAGTCAGGGGATTTGGTGATAGTGGGAGCACGGACCGAGTTCCGGGTACAATCACAAAGAACCGTTGGGTTTTGAAGACGAAGGTTCCGACTGAAGAAAAATGCTCTCCTGGAAATAATTTGCAAAATGTGGAAAAGTGGTATTAATTCTCAGTGTATCTCTAGAGCCGGTGGATCGTGCAAGCCGGTTGAGATTGAGAATGGGTCTAATAAGACTATTGGGTTGGAGCTTGTAGGAGCTTCAACTGGTCTCTCAGGTACTTGATGAGAGGCGTGGTTGCACCTAGGTGACTTGGATGTGGCTTGAGTCTTAGCTTGTTCTTCGGAACTGGAGGCTTGAAGGACTGAAGTCTTAGCTTGTTCTTGGAACTGGAGGCTTGGAAGACTTGAACGTAAAGATTACTGAAGTTACTGGTGATGGGTTTTCTTGGATGCTCTTTGTGAACTATGCAAAGCCTACGAGTGGGAGATTGTTGGGTTCGTAGGCTTTAGGGTAGTCGGCCCTAATTCGGGTTAGCCGGCCCTAGTTATTAGGCCCACTTAGTTAACTTGTTGACCACGTAGGAAACCCTAATCTTGTTCTATAAATACCTACGATGTAATTGTAGTCTGTGTCATTCTGTAAACAGTTGTATCTAATAAAAGTGAAACCCTAGTTGCAACCCATGGATGTAGGTCACCTTGACCGAACACGTAAATTCTCGTGTTCTTTATTTTCTGCAAGCGTGTGTGTGTGTATGTTTGTTCCGCTTCCGCTCGAGCCTACTCTGATCCGATACCCTAACAATAGCTCCCCCCATGGACGCTATTGACAACACTGATCAGCTCTAAAACCACTTAACGGGTGCCAACTATCACTATGAATTATAAAATTCTATAAGTAAAATAACTAAATCTGTTGACTCATATTGTAGGAAAGGAAAGCTTGAAAACAAAACATGTGAAATTGTGATGACTCATGACTAACTATCTCATTATATGGATTGTCAAATTTAACAAATATAAACAAATGTACTTGAAAGAATTACCTCAGAGAAAAATCCATCCCTCTCTGCAGCAGTAAATTCTAGCCTACACTTGAGCCAGACAAGCTGAAGCAGTTAGCAAGACTTTATTTTCTTTTAAATGGCTTTAAGTTTATTTGTAGCGACATAGCATAAAAGTATATGACACAAAAAGAAACAAAGTGCCAACAGGCAACAGGATGAATAATAAATTACCATTCCTATTTTAGTTTATACATATCATATGGTAAAATTATTATGAACTTACCAACCCCTTTTCATCAATTGAGCTGCAACAGATGAAATTTTTGATAGCACATAGCCCTCTGGTGAACTTGCATGTTTCATTACGCAGGACAAGCAAAAACTGCAGAAAGTAAAACATTAGTTACTTAAGAAACACAAGGCTTACAGAGTTTCAAAATATACGTAATCAGTGCAGCTTACATATAGCAGGCTTCGTCAAAAGCATTTCAAATCATATTGACCTAAAAATTAATTTTTAACACCTTTACCAGAACCCATAATCAACTAGATTTCTTAATAAATGTATTAATTATTAACACAAATGGCGACGCTCTATATATAAGCAACACTGATATTGAATATTGACAATGAGTGCCAAGTTGTTAAAAACTTACAATACCTGATCAAGCTTTTTTTCTCATCGGATGAAAGAAATGACCATTCTCGTATAGCTGCATCTCGAATTGCTGTGGCTGCCTGAAATCTTGCATTTGCCAGTTGAGAATTTTCTGAACACAACAAAGAGGCTGTTGATATAGGGAAACGAAATACTCTTACAAGCATCACTCTTCCTTGCGAAATCCATAGTTATTAAAGGCGCTAGGCGCACTCAAGGCGCAAAAAAAGCGAGGGCTCGAGAAAAAAAAAGCGCACATAAATGAAAAAAAATTACATATATATTATGCATTAGAAAAATAATATTACTCTTCAAATAAAATAAACAAACACGATTATATAAACATGTAACATCATCTAACTAGTACCGAATTTTCTATTTGAGTCAAAATCCAAATGTAAGCCCAAAACTTGAATCATACCAACCCAAAACCACAAGCCAGGAGCTAGAGGTAGTAAAGGTACATCATTTTCTTCTTTGAATCAGACCTGGTTAGACCCAAATTGCCTTTTTCATGTCACTTTTCCTTTATTTACGTCAAAACAACCAAAGTGTAGTGCACAACCAATTAAACTTAACATATATTGAAGAAAAAGAATAACACCAAATCAGACAAAAAAAGAACAAAAAATCAGAAAAAAGGAGTAAAAAAGAAGGAAAAGCAAAAGTCAGAAAAAGTCCTTTACTACAGCAACACTCTATTTCAGCTACTAGTACCACCTTTTCCTTCTTTCTTTATTACTGCAACACACACTATCTTTCTACTCATCTTTCATAGCTAAACTCTTTTTCTTTCTTCTCTTTTCCTACTATAACTCAAAAAGCCCCATGAAAGAAGAAGATATCAACCTTGTTCATGGTTCCATGAAAGAAGAAAAATCAACCTTGTCCATGGTTTCAAAGAAGCAAAGGCCTTATCTGTATGAATCAAACTTTTTCAAACTGAAATGTGGCCGGCATAGTTGTTAATAGCGAATAGCGACAAATAGCAACAAGAGACCTATATGCTACATAGCGACTAGCGACAAATAGGGACTGCTATTTTATAAATAGCGATACACTAGAAAAAGAATTTTGAAACTTTTTATATGTATATTATATCAAAATACCCTAGTATATATGCTATTTTACATGTGCATTTAACAAAAACCTATAAATCCAGCTATTTTATAGCTATATCTAACTGCTATTTACATCAAAAAATAAATAAAAACATCACTGTCGCTATTCACGCTATTGGTCGCTATGATCCAGATAGCGACACTTGGTCGCCTCGCTACATAGCGCGCTATAGCGGTCGCTATAGCCGCTATTGACAACTATGGTGGCCGGAATTCGCAAAATCTTGTCGGAATCTGGCCGGAAATTGGCCGGAGCGCGTCTTTGACTGCGCGAGGCGTTTCTTGTGTGCCTCGCCTGGAAAAAACGCCTAGGCGCAAGAAGTGAGCGCTTTTAACAGCAATGGCTAAATCAACCGAAAAGCGACTGTAACCATTCTTAACTGAGTACAGATCATGAATATTACAAGTGTTGATATCATATTAATTTTGTATTTCCTGCAACTTGTACATCTGAATTTTGTCCAGACATTCATACTTAACAATTGCACATAGCTAATTTTCTTGTACTAAAGAGGTTTCTATTACTGGTAAAGTTGAATTCTGAACAGTGGAATACAGTAACTGAAATTGCTCCATTTTAAGGAATATTACTTAAGTTTTTATTAAGTTAACAAAAAAGGGCATTTCTAGGAATACGGAGGTGGCATAAAAACTTTAATTTTCACTCACATAGTTCTTCAGGCCATTTTTCAGACAACAGGTGTTCAGATTAGCTGCTACTCTAAGCAAAACCAAAATGAAAACGCATGTGATCATTGAAAAATTGTGATCAAAAGTATGAATCTAATGCAAATATGCAATGGTGATTTTATATGCTTCATCAAGTCGTGTTTTTGGGTATTAATTAAAGAACCCATTCCAACATTGCATAACACTTGACATTATGGGTAGGTTTCACACAAGAATAACTATTAAGACACAAAAGTTGAATCTCTTGCACTTTATTTACACATACAAGTTTCTAAAAGGTGTATAATCACTACAAGGAAAGCAAATTCCAAAATGTGAGTAATTTGGCATGACCGGTAAACCAATATGTGATTTCTACAAGAGTATCATATCATAAACCTTGCATTTAAGCACAATAAGATGTGACTGTTTGACTTACCAAAAATAAACTGGCATGTCTGGTATGGTCTAGGAGATTGGCATAGGGATAATATAGTTGCCTCAGCAGCCGTTGGATTTACATTAATCTGCATATTTTGAACAAATGAAAAGTCATGAATATTCTCTGTACAAGTGTCAAGTACATTCGAACTTTGCAAAGAATAGGAACAAGAGAATGTTAAACTCCAAATTAATAATGAAGCATACACAATCTTACTCCAAAAAAGAGTTGAACGTTGAACAAAAAGCACATCTAGATAATAGGACATACAGCTATCAACCTGGGTTTTAAGGTTATAATCAATCATCTCACCTTTAAAAAAAGTAGAAAAAAAAACTAGTTCATACTTGCTTTTTGACAACTTATGTAATGCTAGCATGTGTGTAGTCTATTAACACCCCCGTGCAAAATCAGCATAGGGGACGTTAAACACCACTATCTAGTTATTAACGGGCCCCAAAGCCTCAAAGCCCCGTTGGGCGCTAGTGCGTTAACGAGAGGGGGCAAAAAGATGGTAGGGCCAAAGATTCCAACCAATCACAAGTTTTTTACTTTTTATTTTTTTTTCTTTTATGTAATCTTTAGTTAATCCACTACACCTAGTTATTGCCCACTGTCTAGGTAATAGTGATGTGGCAGTGACGTGTCAACCTTTTAGTTAATCCACTACACTTGGTCTTATAGCCCAATGTTAGATAAGACTTAATCTTGAAAAGTAAAGCATAATTCATGAAAATGTTAGTATCATACACTAGAAGAAGAAACATATCAACTACTCACTAATACATCCACTCATGACCTTAATAAACACCCTAGAAATGTGTAGCTAACGAAACCAATGTATACTCACCAGTACTACCATCAGAAGAGATGCTGTAATCACCAGGAATATAATGTGAACTAAATATGATGTTTTTCCCTAATTAATGCTTACATGAACTAACATCAACTGCATTCATTAATTGACCCTTTCATACAGATGCGTTGCGATTTATCAAGCATAACCACAGTAGTCACAATTAATCATCCACATTTCATCAAATTCTTAAATAATAACATGATCAAGTTTCAATAATCAGTAAAAAAACCTGAATAGAACTACAAGTAATTTCAATCATAACCACGTAAGTCATAATCATCCACATTTCATCAAATCTTCAAACAGCCTAACTTTAACAACTAACAAGATCAAGTTACAACGATCAGTAAAACCAAAAAAAACTGAAGGCCCTTCTTCTCTTCCCCTCCGTACTGTATGACTGTATGAAGGGAACACCGCCTCAGAAGGTATTTATCACTACAAGCAATTTTAATCATAACCACATAAGTCACACTTAATCATCCACATTTCATCAAATCCTCAAATAACCTACATTCTAACAACTAAGAAGATCAAGTTACAACGATCACTAAAAGAACAAAACCTGTATAGAACTGCAAGCAACCTCATTCGCTTGCATAGTAGCTTGAAGCTAACCTAAATCACTATTAATGTCTAAATCTGATATTTTTTTCCTAATTGATAGTTATATGAGCTAAAATCAATTGCGTTCATTGATGGACCTTTTCATACAGATGTGTAGCGATTTATCAACCATAACCACAGTAGTCACAACTAATCATCCACATGGACCACATTTCATCAAATTCTCAAATAATTCGCATCAACAACCAACAATATTAAGCTTCAATTATCAATAAAACAAAAAACTGAATAGAACTGTAAACAATTTCAATAATAACATCATTTCGTCAAATTCTCAAATAACTTACATTCTAACAACTAACAAGATCAAGTTTCAATAATCAGTAAACGAGAACAAAACCTGAATAGAACTGCAAGCAATCTCAATTGCCTGCATAGTAGCTTGAAGCTGACCTAAATCGCTGTTTACGAACCCTCCGTTCATATCTATTCATCAAAAAAAACACAATTGCAACAATCAAACCATAGACACAAAAACACATCTGTAAACTCGCACATGAGCGTGATTTTGTACGAATTTACGACTGATCTGAACAAGTTTGAAGTAAATGCAGTTCAGTGATTGAATAGATACAAATCGTGTATCTAAACGCACCGATTGAGATGCTGATTGGAGTTGATGACCGATGTTTGAAAGGAAATTATGTGAAAGGGTTAAGCAGGCGGTGAGGTTTTGCAGTTTACGGATGGAAGAGAAGGGAAAAGGGGATTTCAGTTTTGGCAGTCGCTGAGGAAATCACGAGACTCGTTAGGAAAATGATTATTAACTTTAACTAATTCAAAATTTAAGTGATAACTAGTTTTTTTTACTCCACTCTTTCCGGTTAAACCGAGCAAATCTATATTATATAATAAAAGAAATCATTTGATTAACACTTATTATCATATTAGGTAATGTCTTATGATTAATTATTATTTTAATTTAATCTCTTTTAATTAATTATAGATATCACTCCTACTAAATACTATTTAGTTTAATATGGATAATTATTATTTAGTTTAATCTATTCTAATTAATTATAGATAACTCTCATGTTTTAAATATAGATAATTATTATTTAGTAAACTTTATTACATTTATTCAATCCGTGTAATACACGTGGTTTTAAAGATATAACTTTTTTTATTATTTGGTATATAAAATTGCATTTATTCAACCGTACAATATGATTCTTATAGATATAAGTTTTTTATTATTTAATTTATAAAATTACATTTTAACCGATGCAATAAAGGAGGTTTTTAAAGATAGTTTGTTTTATTATTTAGTATATAAAATTCATTTATTCAACTCGTGTAATACACGAGGTTATAAGATAATGTAAAACAAATGTAATTTGAAAATAAAGCATGTTGTTTAGAAACCCATTAAGACGGTTTATTTTTATTATCATACTGTTTTATGATACCAGATAAATACTTTATTTTGAGTAAAACTTTGTTTTTAACAAACTTTATAACGGAATGTCAATGAAAAAAATCAAAAACAACTACATTACTTAAGTTTTTATAAAAAAAGTTACAAACGTAAATTATTAAAAAAGTATCAAATTAATTGATACATTAATATATGTTCTAAAAAGAAAAAAATAATTATTAAGAAAATGATAAAGGAAATATATAATCTTAAAAAAAGTAAAAATATATTATTAAAAGTAGACTTAATAATAAACTATTATAATATATTAAATAAAAAAAACTATATATATTATTATAGGAATAAAGTTACTATCTATGTTTATTCAATAACAATATATATATAATAATAATATATATAATAGTAAGATTATCCACGCTTGTTGTAGATATGATACCGACACTTGATATGGCAAAGATATCAGCGTCGATGTTATTTGGTCGGAAGCAATTCAGTTCGTCACGGCATTAGTAGGAACATCTAGAAAACCATACAAACGAAAACAGGTACCGGTACAGATGTTGTTCGGATGAGATCGTACAGTTCGTCACGGTAAAAAACAAAATTTTAACTTATATTTGACCCTTTCGCTTTTAAATTAAACTTTTATCGACACGTAGATAAAAAGAAACACATCGTATTATACTATTATTACAATAATGCAAGGGTCAACATCGTCATTTAAGAAAAACTAACCACTGAAGTAGTTTTGGGGACATACACGTTTGTGCTTCGATCACTTGTACCCTATTATTCAAAACTTGGTTTTAAGTAAACCTTATATCAATGCATAGATAAAAATAAGCACGTCACAACCGCATAGTCGGAATTTTATAAAACACCGTACTTTGAAAGCTATTAAAGAAAAACAAAATATGCTTAAAGTAATCATAATAATAATATAATAAAAAAGTTAATAAGTTATGGTTATTTATTTACTATATTTACATAAATCATGAGGGGTAGTAATGTCACGCAGTTGTCTCGTACCCCTCATTGGTTGTTTTTTTTTTTTTAACTTTCAAACATGTATGTTTTTTAATATACGTGTTTAGCCTCTCAGTTTAAAAAAGAATATTCTTTTTATTGGTTAACTTTGTTTATATGTGTGTTTAGTCCCTGTAGGTCCACCTGAGAATCAAGTTAAACCTATTCCTTGTTCATGCAACACACATACGAGTGCGGAATCCAAGTATGCATGCAAACCAAAGCAAAGTAAGAACACGGGATAACCAAAGATTCACTATCTTGATAAAGAGATGAGAACTAGTACAAACATATACAAACAATGCTCATACGACTCAACAAACTGCCTGTGTTCTTGTGTCTTCGTCTGCACCAGAACTGCCAACAGAGAGATCCCACCAAAAGATCAACAGAGCCAACAGTGCAACCAAGAGCTACAACCAACCAACAGAGAGATCCCACCAAAAGATCAGTTTGCTAGCCAGTTTAACCAACCAATGGTGCTCTGACTGAGAGGTGCATGTCTGCTTATATAGTGTCCATGCTGGTCATCCGTATGAAATTGGTTCGTACGGAGCAACTGGTTCGTATGGAGCAACCAATTTCGTACGGAGCAACCAAATTCGTACGGAGCATGAAGTACACAAGACTCAACGGTATGCACACATGCACCCGTTTAACACAGACTAACTAAGATGTCGTACGAAACCAAGATAGAAGGAAATCTTGATTTGGTCGACATGACCAAACTTATACAGACACTAGAGCAAAGACTATACAATTACAAATGTAACTAAGAACAAGCGACAGACACAAAAGTGTATCAACAAACTCCCCCTTGGATGTTGCTTGGTCTTCGGTCTTCGATCTTTGGTCTTCATACTTTAGTCTTCACACTAGAATGGCTTGGAGTATCAACAAACTCCCCTGAAGATCTGCTATCCACTGATAGAGCATCATCAGATCTTCAAACTAGCTCAGACACAGTACTAAGCTTGGTTTTGAACAAGGAAGAGAGCCAAAGCTCTGATACCACTTGTAGGTCCACCTGAGGATCAAGTTAAACCTATTCCTTTTTCATGCAACACACATACGAGTGTGGAATCCAAGTATGCATGCAAACCAAAGCAAAGTAAGAACACGGGATAACCAAAGATTCACTATCTTGATTAAGATATGAGAACTAGAACAAACATATACAAACAATGCTCATACGACTCAACAAACTACCTGTGTTCTTGTGTCTTCGTCTGCACTAGAAATGCCAACAGAGATATCCCACCAAAAGATCAACAGAGCCAACAGTGCAACCAAGAGCTACAACCAACCAACAGAGAGATCCCACCAAAAGATCAGTTTGCTAGCCAGTTGACCAACCAATGGTGCTCTGACTGAGAGGTGCATGTCTACTTATATAGTGTCCATGCTGGTCATCCGTACGAAACTGGTTCGTACGGAGCAACCAATTTCGTACGGAGCAACCAATTTCGTACGGAGCAACTGGTTCGTACGGAGCAACCAATTTCGTACGGAGCAACTGGTTCGTACGGAGCATGACGTACACAAGACTCAACGGTATGCACACATGCACCAGTTTAACACAGACTAACTAAGATGTCGTACGAAACCAAGATAGAAAGATATCTTGATTTGGTCGACACGACCAAACTTATACAGACACTTGAGCAAAGACTGTACAATTACAAATGAAACTAAGAACAAGCGACAGACACAAAAGTGTATCAACAAACTCCCCCTTGGATGTTGCTTGGTCTTCGGTCTTCATACTTTGGTCTTCAGACTAGAATGGCTTGGAGTATCAACAAACTCCCCTGAAGATCTGCTATCCACTGATAGAGCATCATCAGATCTTAAAACTAGCTCAGACACAGTACTAAGCTTGGTTTTGAACAAGGTAGAGAGCCAAAGCTCTGATACCACTTGTAGGTCCACCTGAGGATCAAGTTAAACCTATTCCTTGTTCATGCAACACACATACGAGTGCGGAATCCAAGTATGCATGCAAACCAAAGTAAAGTAAGAACACGGGATAACCAAAGATTCACTATCTTGATTAGGAGATGAGAACTAGTACAAACATATACAAACAATGCTCATACGACTCAACAAACTGCCTGTGTTCTTGTGTCTTCGTCTGCACCAGAAATGCCAACAGAGAGATCCCACCAAAAGATCAACAGAGCCAACAGTGCAACAAGGAGCTACAACCAACCAACAGAGAGATCCCACCAAAAGATCAGTTTGCTAGCCAGTTACCAACCAATGGTGCTCTTACTGACAGATGCATGTCTACTTATATAGTGTCCATGCTGGTCATCCGTACGAAACTGGTTCTTACGGAGCAACTGGTTCGTACGGAGCAACCAATTTCGTACAGATCAACCAATTTCGTACGGAGCAACTGGTTTGTACGGAGCAACCAATTTCGTACGGAGCAACCGAATCGTACGCAGCAACTGGTTCGTACGGAGCATGACGTACACAAGACTCAACGGTATGCACACATGCACCGTATAACACAGACTAACTAAGATGTCGTACGAAACCAAGATAGAAGGATATCTTGATTTGGTAGACACGACCAAACTTATACAGACACTTGAGCAAAGACTATACAATTACAAATGTAACTAAGAACAAGCGACAGACACAAAAGTGTATCAACAAACTCCCCCTTGGATGTTGTTTGGTCTTCAGTCTTCGATCTTTGGTCTCATATTTGGTCTTCACACTAGAATGGCTTGGAGTATCAACAAACTCCCCCGAAGATCTGCTATCCACTGATAGAGCATCAGATTTTCAAACTAGCTCAGACAGATACTAAGCTTGGTTTGAACAAGGAAGTGAGCCAAAGCTCTGATACCACTTGTAGGTCCACCTGAGGATCAAGTTAAACCTATTCCTTGTTAATGCAACACACATAGGAGTGCGGAATCCAAGTATGCATGCAAACCAAAGCAAAGTAAGAACACGGGATAACCAAAGATTCACTATCTGGATTAAGAGATGAGAACTAGTACAAACATATACAAACAATGCTCATACGACTCAACAAACTGCCTGTGTTCTCGTGTCTTCGTCTGCACCAGAAATGCCAATAGAGAGATCCCACCAAAAGATCAACAGAGCCAATAGTGCAACCAAGAGCTACAACCAACCAACAGAGAGATCCCACCAAAAGATCAGTTTGCTAGCCAGTTTGACAAACCAATGGTGCTCTGATTGAAAGGTGCATGTATGCTTATATAGTGTCCATGCTGGTCATCCGTACAAAACTGGTTCGTACGGAGCAATCAATTTCGTACGGAGCAACTGGTTCGTATGGAGCATGACGTACACAAGACTCAACGGTATGCACACATGCACCCGTTTAACACAGACTAACTAAGATGTCGTACGAAAACAAGATAGAAGGATATCTTGATTTGGTCGACACGACCAAACTTATACAAACACTTGAGCAAAGACTATACAATTACAAATGTAACTAAGAACAAGCGACAAACACAAAAGTGTATCAAAAAACTCCCCCTTGGATGTTGCTTGGTCTTCGGTCTTCGATCTTTGGTCTTCATACTTTAGTCTTCAGAATGGCTTGGAGTATCAACAAACTCCCCCTGAAGATCTGCTATACACTGATAGAGCATCATCAGATCTTCAAACTAGCTCAGACACAGTACTAAGCTTGGTTTTGAACAAGGAAGAGAGCCAAAGCTCTGATACCACTTGTAGGTCCACCTGAGGATCAAGTTAAACCTATTCCTTGTTCATGCAACACACATACGAGTGTGGAATCCAAGTATGCATGCAAACCAAAGCAAAGTAAGAACACGGGATAACCAAAGATTCACTATCTTGATTAAGATATGAGAACTAGAACAAACATATACAAACAATGCTAATACGACTCAACAAACTACCTGTGTTCTTGTGTCTTCGTCTGCACTAGAAATGCCAACAGAGATATCCCACCAAAAGATCAACAGAGCCAACAGTGCAACCAAGAGCTACAACCAACCAACAGAGAGATCCCACCAAAAGATCAGTTTGCTAGCCAGTTGACCAACCAATGGTGCTCTGACTGAGAGGTGCATGTCTACTTATATAGTGTCCATGCTGGTCATCCGTACGAAACTGGTTCGTACGGAGCAACCAATTTCGTACGGAGCAACCAATTTCGTACGGAGCAACTGTTTGTACGGAGCAACCAATTTCGTACGGAGCAACCTATTTCGTATGGAGCAACTGGTTTGTACGGAGCATGACGTACACAAGACTCAACGGTATGCACACATGCACCAGTTTAACACAGACTAACTAAGATGTAGTACGAAACCAAGATAGAAGGATATCTTGATTTGGTCGAAACGACCAAACTTATACAGACACTTGAGCAAAGACTATACAATTACAAATGTAACTAAGAACAAGCGACAGACACAAAAGTGTATCAACAAACTCCCCCTTGGATGTTGCTTGGTCTTCGGTCTTCGATCTTTGGTCTTCACACTGGAATGGCTTGGAGTATCAACAAACTCCCCCTGAAGATCTGCTATCCACTAATAGAGCATCAGATCTTCAAACTAGCTCAGACACAGTACTAAGCTTGGTTTTGAACAAGGAAGAGAGCCAAAGCTCTGATACCACTTGTAGGTCCACCTGAGGATCAAGGTAAACCTATTCCTTGTTCATGCAACACACATACGATTGCGGAATCCAAGTATGCATGCAAACCAAAGCAAAGTAAGAACACGGGATAACCAAAGATTCACTATCTTGATTAAGAGATGAGAACTAGTACAAACATATACAAACAATGCTCATACGACTCAACAAACTGCCTGTGTTCTTGTGTCTTCGTCTGCACCAGAAATGCCAACAGAGAGATCCCACCAAAAGTTCAATAGAGCCAACAATGCAACCAAGAGCTACAACCAACCAACAGAGAGATCCTACCAAAAGATCAGTTTGCTAGCCAGTTTGACCAACCTATGGTGCTCTGACTGAGAGGTGCATGTCTGCTTATATAGTGTCCATGCTGGTCATCCATACGGTATTGGTTCGTACAGAGCAACTGGTTCGTACGGAGCAACCAATTTCGTACGGAGCAACTGGTTGCAAGATATTACTTTATGAAGTCGCGATATCAAACAAAAGGTTCTTTGGCGTATCTTGGTAGAAAACTTTCGAGTATCAAATTTGGCTAACTTTCAAAAAGTAATTACATAGGCAACTAAGTAAACTAGACTTAAAAACAAAATATACAGATAAACTACATATCTATTGGACAATCTTTTTCGAGTTTCAAGGTAGAGGAATCATACCAGCATTTTAATCTTTGTCAAAAACGATATTTGCTTTAAACTTCAAAATTAAACAGATAAGTATTCAACTATGATTATCGGTATTGTTGTCCATGTAAGCTCAGACTTATCAGATGTAATCATGATTAGGAGATATGATTAAGGTATGGATTTATACTTACTAGCCAGTATTCAATCACATCACGACACATTCCCGTATCAAGATATGCACGAGAGAAAATCTTACCGGAGGGTATACTGCTTTATCATCTGTTTTGACGTATATGAAAGATGTGAGATACTCACTTATTTTTTATTGAAAACACGCCCTATGTGATTATATCACTTATTGATGAGGAACTTGATTTTCATATGCATGCAGGGCACAGGAGTAAGTCCGTGAACAGGTTAGTACCATCGTACCGACAAAGAGACGAACTTAGCTCCCGCATAAAGCTGTGATATTTTATCACTTATTTTGGGGATGTGATATTTTTATCACTTATTTGATGGTCGAATGCAGTATGTACACGTATGTATGGTATCATGGAAGTTCTAGACTTGCGCCACCGTTATTTTTCAGCAAAAGATTCAACCATGATACCCAGATGATAAGCAAGCATAAAGACCGTATATCTCAGAACCTCGGCACTCTACCAAACGAAATTTTGGTACCAAGACCATATGCCAATGAATGGTTCCCACCTGGAGTTCTGTTTGTTAAGTTTATATCAACCTGCACATTTTAGTTTGATTGTGAGCCTACCGATACATCATAAGTAAAAGCAACTTATCAATCTTCTTTCTATGCTTTTAACCTTTTCTGACAGATTTACCGGTGAGTTTCATCATCTTCAACTTATCCAAGAAACTCATTTTTTATTTTTCTAATGTTTTTGTATTTTTCTGAATTTTCTCCCCCTTAAATAAAAAGGTAAATAAAAGACATACTTTTGTATTTTCTTAAACTTACTCCCCCTAAAATATAATACTGAAAATCTTTTTGTAGTTTTAGATTTTTAGGAAAGTATTTACAAAAATAGTTAGCCATGGTTGAGTTACTCGGGCTTCACATTGATGCCATTGACCAAGAGCAGATAATCAAAACGAGATTTATCAAAGGCTTTGGTAAAAAGGTCGGCACTTTGGTGATCAGTGTGGATTTTAACAACATAGATAAGTCTCTTTTCATAACAATCTCGTATGAAATGATACTTAATCTCAATGTGTTTTGTTTTGGAATGCTGTACAGGATTCCGAGTGATCTGTAACGCGACTTCATTATCAACAAAAATAGGAGTAGTAAGAAATTCAAAACCATAGTCGCGCATTTGCTGTTGAATCCATATAACTTGAGAGCAGCAACTAGAAGCTGAAATATACTCAGCCTCACATGTTGATGTAGCTACACAAGTCTGCTTTTTGCATTGCCACATGACTAGGCGATTTCCCAAGAACTGACATCCTGCTGCTGTTGATTTTGCATCGATTTTGCAGCCGCCATAATCAGAATCACTGAATGCTGTCAGATCAAAGTTATCATCCTTAGGGTACCATAGACCAGTGTCAGGACGACCCTTCAAATAACGAAAAATCCTTTTCACAGCCATCAAGTGAGAAACTTTCGGACTAGACTGCTAGCGCGCCAGAAGGCATGTTGGGTACATTATGTCGGGTCTTGAAGCAGTAAGATACATGAGAGATCCCGATCATAGCACGGTAGAGAGATGATTCTACATGTTCACCCATTCCGTCTGGAGTAATCCCATGATTTTGAGCTAATGGAGTTCCCAAGGGTTTTGAGTCATCCATCAGAAATCGCTTGAGAATACTCCGACGTACTTGGTTTGATGGATAAAAATCCCTTCCTTTGATTGCTGAACCTGCAAACCTAGAAAGAAAGTCATTTCTCCCATTGCGCTCATCTCGAACTTCTCCTGCATAACTTGTTCGAATTCTTTGCACATTCGAGTGTTAGTAGACCCAAATATAATATCATCAACATAAACCTGTACTAGCAGCAAGTCCTCGTCCTGTTCCTTAATGAAGAGAGTACAATCGATCAGGCCTCGTCGAAAACCATTCTTCAACAGATAGGTAGACAACGTTTCATACCAAGCCCTCGCAGCTTGATGAAGACCATATAACGCCTTGTTGAGAAGCCAAACCTTGTCAGGATGGAGAGGATCTTCAAAACCTGGCGGTTGCTCAACATATACTTCCTCTTCTACCACACCATGAAGAAATGCACTCTTCACATCCATCTGATAAACGGTGAACTTCTTGAAGGACGCATAAGCCAAAAAGATTCTTATGGCCTCAAGTCATGCAACCGGTGTATAAACTTCATTGTAATCGATCCCTTCGACCTGATTAAAACCTTGAACAACCAATCCCTTCTTGCACTTGTACACCCATCGTGTACCAATCTTCTTGTAGTTGTCAGGCCTGTCAACCAATTTCTAGACGCCTAACTTCTGAAACTGCTGAAGTTCTTCCTACATGGCTTCAACCCAAGAGTCTTCTTTCATTGTCTCCTTCCAAGATTTTTGTTCTACTTGGCAACATAGCAGGTAAAAGACCAATCATTCAGACCACCAGATTCCCTGATTTCCGAATATAATCCAGCATTCTGGTTGTTTCGAAGCTGATTACGAGTCTGCACACCACTCTGGACATATCCAATAATATTCTGCTGAGGATGGATATTATGAATTCGAGTTTCTGGCACATCAGGAACTCGAGAATTTATACCCATATTGTTGTTATTCAGATCAACAGATAAATCGAGAGCTGGATTTGATGACGTTGTAGATGCCTGACCTTTAGTCGTTCCTTGAGGTTGAATATTTGACGTATCATTTGAAAATCTAGGAACCGTACCAGAGGCAGCTTTATTTGCATCATGAAACTCATCTTCTTCTAATGAAACATTATAATCCGTAGCGTCTTCAAATTCCTCATTTTGAACAAGATTGTTAACCGAAGTCGATACTTGAGGGTTAACAATAATTGGTCGAACTAAGGATGAGTCTAATGCTGTATCACTTTCCAATAACATCTGAGCAGCAGCTGTTGCATCATCAAAAGTTGGCAGATTAAAGGAGTCAAACAGCCCATCATAGTCAAACATCCAAGCAGCACCCGGAGCTCTTACAGCTTCTGTATATCTCTGAACCTTGACTTCTCCCCATTCTTCAATCTTCTTCGAAGACAAATTCCACACCCGGAAATTTGGAGTAGCATATCCAAGAAAGAAGCCTTCGATAGCCTTGGGACCAAACTTTCCATGTGGGTCGATCATAGTGCATGGAGCTCCAAAAGGTTATAAGAAAGAAATATCTGGTTTCCTTTTATGTAACAACTCAAAGCTTGTCGTCCCATGTCTCTTCACCGTCAGAACTCTATTTATCATGTAGCATGAAGTAGCAACAGCTTCTCCCCAAAATTGAACAGGAAGTTCTGATTCTACTAACATGGTTCTTACAGTTTCAATAAGAGTTTGATTTTTCCTCTCAGCAATGCTATTTTGTTGTGGAGTGTAGCGAGAACTGTACTCATGCAGAATACCCTTTAAGGAACAGTACTCGTCCATAACTTGATTCTTGAATTCGGTGCCATTGTCGCTTCTGATTCTCCTTACTTTCAGATTATACAAATTTTCTAGCAGAGTCAGGAGATTCTTGAGGATAGTAGGAACTTCACTCTTGTTTGCCATCATGCTTACCCAAGAGAATCTGGAATAGTCATCTGTAACTACCAGACAATAAGAATCACCAAAGGTTGTCTTGTGTTTCATTGGTCCAAAGAGGTCCATATGAAGACGTTCCAGTGGCATATTCACAGTGTTGATCTTCTTCATGGGATGGGACTTTCTTGCTTGCTTCCCTTTCTGGCATGATACACAAACGTCTTGAAGATGAAAATTCTTCACTGGTACACCATTCACTAGATTGTTCTTCACCAAATAGTTCATTTTTCTCAGGTCAATGTGTCCCATACGTCTATGCCAAGAGATTGATTCCTTCTTGGTGGATTTGGAGACAAAACATGTGACTTGTGTAGATGTTGTAATAGCTTGGCTCATATCAAGAATATACAAATCATTAATTCTTGGAGCCGACAGGAGAATCCATTCCTTGGGGATCTTGAATCCAGGCTTCAGCACATAACATCCGGCATCATCAAAATGTACCGTGAACTTCTTATCGCTGATTTGAGAAACGCTAAGAAGATTGTGATCAATTTGCCGCACATAATTGATCTTGTCGAAGCTCACAACACCATTGGAGACCATTCCTTCTCAAGTGATATATCCACATTTGTCAGCAGCAAAAGCAACATAACCACCCCTAATACTTTTCACATCATATAGGAGCCGCAAGTCACCCGTCATGTTCCTTGATGCTCCACTGTCTTCAATCCAATGACTGTTTACAGTTCCTCCTGGAACACCCTGCACATTGCACAAACAAGATTAGTTTTAGATGGGGACCCAAGCCTTAGTGGTCTTGGGTCGTCCCTTATCATCGAGAAATGTAATCTCAATTTCTTGATGATTATCAAACTGAGAAACTCCTTTTGAACCATTACTGGTCTTCTGTTTCCAAGATCCCTGTTTATTACTAGATTTACTATTATTTACAGTTTTAACAGTGTCTGATTTTGTTGACTTTGAAGATCTTTGATCCTTATTTGAAGAATCCGATTTTAAAGATTTCTCAATTGCTTGTACTTGTTTACGTTTTTGTTTCTCTTTTTGATCTTTAACAATTCGTTTATCTTGCATCGGAGAAACAGATTTACGTTTGCAAGTTGGTTCATGAGGGGTTTTCTCTATACATCTTGATTTGGCTGGATTTTGACAATCCTTTATAATGTGGCCAAATTCTCCACATTTGAAACATGTTCTCCTCTCAACAAAACTAGGAGATCGTGTTTCTCGGCTTGATGTTGAACTTGTGGGTCTTGAGGTACTGGGTTCATTACATCCATCAGTGTGTTGGGTGTAATTGTTTTGACTGTTTCTTTTCAAAATCTTAACTTTCTTTACAAAATCAATATTAGATTTTCCTTGAAAAGTTTTGACTTTATCGGTACCTTTAGAACTCACAAAATTTAACAGTTTTAACCTTTTTCTGGTAACGAGAGCCTTTTGCTTCAACCTTCGGTTGAGAAACTGTAGACTTTTCAACTCGCTTCCATTGTTTTTCTTTCGAAGCGGATAATGGTTGTGATTTGATGGACTTTTTCTTCTCTAAAGGTTTGGTTGTTGATTTTTCAAAAACCTGATCTATAGAGATTGGATTTACGTTTTTAATTGGAAAATCTTTGTTTGAATAGATTTTCTTATCTCCAACCAAAGTATACAACACATTATTTGCTTCATCTGTTGACAATTGTGTCTTGACAGATTTCTTAGGAACGGTCTCTTGAATCTCAACAGATTGAGTACTAGGAGTAGCTGAAGATTCTACTCTTTTCCTTTCATCAAGAGGCTGATCCTGCTCATCATTTCTTGATTCATCATTTGATGTATCATCCTCCTCCTCAACAGATGGAGTTTGAACAACATCAGACGTTGAATTTTCTGGCTTGCATGGTTCTTGAGAGGATTTGTCTAATTTGAACCCTAACCCTGCTGCGAATTCCTCAAGATTCAAAGGTACAGAGGGTTCAAAACGAGGCATCTCCTCTTCATCAGGCATTTTGGTATAGTTGTGTTTCATTGGGGGTGGACACGACTTATACCCTATGCATTGAACCTCTCCATTTAGTTTTTGAACATCAATGATATGATCAAGCACATATTGGTAGTTAGAATAACTTTCCAATTTGCGTTTGATCGAATCATATTCGCAGTTGGCGATGGCTAACTCTTTATTGGTTTCTTCTAGGAGATTAAAGTAGTTATTAATTCCTGTCTGTTTATTCAAAAATGTTTTTTTCAATTCAGAAACACTTTTCTTAAGGGTTTCTATTACAGATTTGAATTCTTTTTCATTTCTAGTTAGCGCCAAATTCGCCTCTTTGCATTTTGATAATTCAACAACTATATTTTGATTATGACTGTTGACGGTTTCATATTTTATTTTCAACTCAAAACAGTCATTGCAAACAGTAGGAGGGTCAGAATTTACCTGTTTTGAAGAACCTTCAACATTTGCCATAAAGGCAGTGTGATGAGGAAAAGCTTTTTACCATCTGTAGATAGTGTCTCTGTCTCTTTCAACGCAGCTTCTGCATTCCTCGTCATACCTACCTTTTTAGATTTTAACAACTCAGCTTCACTCAACAACTTTTCAACCTCAGCTTCACTTCCTTTCTTCACATCAGAATCATATTCATAACCATCTGAACTTGAACATTCTTCATCAGAACTACCTGCATATCCAGATGTATCATCATTATTTGGAGTATTGATGCTGTGATCATGCTTGATTTGATCCACGATCCTTGCATAGCATGCAGTTCTTCCGTCGGTCTCTGTTCCCAACTGTACTGACCAATCGCATCCTTCATCAGATTGAACTACCAAAGCTCTATGCGTGTTTGAAGGTCCTAATTGATTGGTGTTGTTAGAGTTGCCAACAGCTACTATTCTTCTTTCATTGTTGTATTGTGCTGTGTTGGATGGTTGAGACTGATTATGAAAGGGGTTGTGATTTCCTTCCTTGCTGGGTCTTGTGCATTCCCGCTTGAAGTGACCTCTTTCTCCACAGTTGAAGCAAGTAACGGCGGTTTTGTCAAAGCCGTATTTTGTATCCTTCTTGCTTTCCAAACTGGTTCTTCCCGTTCTTCTCATGTAATCCTTCGCTCTTCTCATAGCGCTTGCAAATGCCCACTTGATGCCATCAGCTCCATTTCATCTCGGTCAATTTGTTCATAGTCTTCGTTTGTCAAATTGATGTTCCCTATTTGACCTGCAACTAAACCATAATAAGCACTAACCATGGTATTTAGAAGTTCCGCATGTTCCTGTGCAACTTCTACGTTGGTTTTGGAGAGATTTGACGTGTCAAGTTTGACAGTGTTGGGATTTGCCGATTGACTGTTGTTTCCATAGAAAGCTTGTTGAGGAGCTTGCTGTGCAGCTTTATGCGCTAAATCCCTTGCCTGTGGAAGGAAGGCTTTCGGATCAAAAGCTTGTCCATAGGCTTGATTACTTGAACCTGTAGACTGACTTGATTGAACTGGTTGGGGTAGAAAAGGGTTCACGTTTGACACAAACGCGGTTTGCAGCTTCGGTTGCTGGCTTGAGCTTGTACCTGCATTTATACCTCCAAAATACATTTCAGGGTTTTGTGGAGCAGAGACTCGTTGTGCCTTCCAGAGTTCTTCTTCATTCTTGTTCTCCAGTTTCTGCACAAATTCATAAATATGAATTGAGCCTAAAACACCTGTATGTTTTAAAAGATCAATAAATTGACCCCATTTCGGTGGTAAAGCATCAGCAAATCGCATCACAATTTCTTGTGGTGCTGCTAACACTTTATACGAGTACATTTTGCTGAGAAGATGATAAAACCGAGTGGTCATATCATTCAAGGTTTCATTCTCCATGAACATGAAACCTTCAAACTCTTTCTTGAGTAGATCATGCCGAATCTTCCTGGTAGCAGCGTTACCTTCACCTCTTGCTTCCAAAGTGTCCCACAAATTGTTTGTTGTAGTACAATACACAAACTGATGATAAATGTCTTTATGCAAAGCTTGTGTGAGGATAGCAAATGCCTTTTTCTCTAGATCGTAAGCTTTCTTGTCACTTTCGACTAAATTGGCCAATGAGGTTGGATTTGATCCAGCTTCTTCAAGTGCTTCATTGTAGGGGTAGTGAAACACGTCCACCATTTCGTGTTTTGACTGAGAATATACGTATGAAAATGACTTTTCCATGAAGGATAATCGTTCATGTGATTTAACTTCGGCGATCGGTTATTACTCCCTGTTTCACTTTCGCTCATTAACAGAGTTTAGATGCTTTGATTCTGATTCGCAACATACGCCCATTGATTTGCAAAGACCATTGTTGTATGTTGAGGCATCAAAGATTTTACCCATGATGTTGCGGAGCTTTGCGAAGACTCCTGATTTGAGCTTGAACAACTCCAATCCCACGGGTTAGAACTCATTATATTTTCTTGTTTAATGAAAATTTAAAGGTTTAAAGTTTCAAAATTATAATTACCTTTTAAAAATTTACAGATATGAAAATATGACAAATTCTTAAAATCACAAAGCTTTGAAAAACACGAAAAACAAACAATAACTGTTTCGTGCGAGACAGCTGTTTCGTGCGAGACAGCTGTTTCGTGCTAGACAGTTGTTTCGTGCGGGTCAGATGATTCGTGCAGGTCAGATGTTTTGCACGAAACTTTTCAGTCGCACAAACTGTTTTGTTCAGTGTTTTTCAGAGGAATCTTTTCAGAAATGGTTTGGTGAGAAATTTCCTTTCTTGTGTAGACCTGCTTTTTCAAAAATACCTGTTATCTTAGCCACTTTTAGTTAAAACAAAGATTTTAACAGTTATATCAGTCCAAGTCCAGATCCAAGTCAGAAATGTCAACCCTACCAAAACTAATCAGATTCAATTTTTTGCAGATTTCTTCTTCAAGGGTGTTCTTCAGAAAAATTTTACCATAAAATTTTCTGCATGCCGCAGATTTTAACCAAGTTTTAAGTTAGTTTACTATCCAAAACTTATGTTTTCTGCTGAAGGCTCAAGAACACTTCAGAAATCTTCAAACTAGCTCAGACACACTAAGCCCAGTCTTGAACAAGGAAAGAGCCAAAGCTCTGATACCCCTTTTAGGTCCACCTGCGGATGTCAAACCTATACCTTGTTCACATAACACACACAAGTGTGGAATCCAAGTGTGCATGTAACTGAAGCAAAGTAAAGAGCACGGGTAACCAAAGATTCACTATCTTGATTAATGATTGAGAACAAGTACAAACATATACACACAATGCTCGTATGACTCAAACAAACTTGCTGTGTTCTTATGTCTTCGTCTTCACCAGAAATGCTAACTTAGATATCCCACACAAAGGATCAGTTTGCTAGCTCGGTCTATTAACTTCTGGACCAAAAGGCTAACCCTCACTGAGAGGTGCATGTCTGCTTTTATAGTGTCCAAGCTGGTCACTCGTACGAAAACACGTTGCCAGACATACGGAACACACTATTTCACACGAGACACATCTCCAGGAAATTGGTGCGGAACAGCTATTTCATACGAAACACTTGTTTCATACGAAAACACTAATTGATTCGTACAAATCATGTGACTCGTACGAAATCTCTGACTCGTACAGAATTCTTCTTATTGGAGAACGTGAGCAGTCATGACGTTTACAAGACTCAACGGTATGCGCACATGCAACTGAATAACACAGACAAGCTAAGATGTCATACTAGATCAAGATTGAAGGATATCTCGATCTATTCGGCACGACCAAACCTATACAGACACTTGAGCAAAGACTGTACAATTACAACTGTGATTAAGAACAAGCGACAGACAAAAACTATATCAATACATGTCTGCTTATATAGTGTCCATGCTGGTCATCCGTACGAAATTGGTTCGTACGGAGCAACCAATTTTGTACGGAGCAACTGGTTCGTACGGAGCAACCAATTTCCTACGTAGCAACCAATTTCGTACGGAGCAACTGGTTCGTATGGAGCATGACGTACACAAGACTCAACGGTATGCACACATGCACCCGTTTAACATAGACTAACTAAGATGTCGTACGAAACCAAGATAGAAGGATATCTTGATTTTGTCGACACAACCAAACTTATACAGACACTTGAGCAAAGACTGTACAATTACAAATGTAACTAAGAACAAGCGACGGACACAAAAGTGTATCAACAAACTCCCCTTGGATGTTTCTTAGTCTTCGGTCTTCGATCTTTGGTCTTCATACTTTGGTCTTCACACTGGAATGGCTTGGAGTATCAACAAACTCCCCCTGAAGATCTGTTATCCACTGATAAAGCATCAGATCTTCAAACTAGCTCAGACATAGTACTAAGCTTGGTTTTGAACAAGGAAGAGAGCCAAAGCTTTGATACCACTTGTAGGTCCACCTGAGGATCAAGTTAAACCTATTCCTTGTTCATGCAACACACATACGAGTGCGGAATCCAAGTATGCATGTAAACCAGAGCAAAGTAAGAACATGGGATAACCAAAGATTCACTATCTTGATTAAGAGATGAGAACTAGTACAAACATATACAAACAATGCTCATACGACTCAACAAAATGCCTGTGTTCTTTTGTCTTCGTCTGCACCAGAAATGCCAACAGAGATATCCCACCAAAAGATCAACAGAGCCAACAGTGCAACCAAGAGCTACAACTAACCAACAGAGAGATCCCACCAAAAGATCAGTTTGCTAGCCAGTTTGACCAACCAATGGTGCTCTGACTGAGAGGTGCATGTCTGCTTAAATAGTGTCCATGCTGGTCATCCGTATGAAATTGGTTCGTACGGAGCAACCACTTTCGTACGGAGCAACTGGTTCGTACGGAGCAACCAATTTCGTATGGAGCAACCAATTTCGTACGGAGCAACTGGTTCGTACGGAGCATGACGTACACAAGACTCAACGGTATGCACACATGCACCCGTTTAACACAGACTAACTAAGATGTCGTACGAAACCAAGATAGAAGGATATCTTGATTTGGTCGACTCGACCAAACTTATACAGACACTTGAGCAAAGACCGTACAATTATAAATGTAACTAAGAACAAGCGACAGACACAAAAGTATATCAACAGTCCCTCTGCTTTAACTTTGATGGTGTACATGTTTAGTCCCACTACTTTTATTCTTTTTAGTATTTCATCTTTTAGTCCTTTTCCTTTGCTGCCGTAATGAATCAACCCAGGAGAATAGTAACCGTTAGCTATTGGTGGGCACCGCTACTACTCTTGGACTTTAATAAAATTACTTTGTAATTTCTAAACTTTAATTAAACAAAAATTATTTGACACGCGTATTTTATCTATGTGTCTATGTAATTTTTGAGATTGTGTTATGATTAGTATGTACAAGTGACCGAAATACAGACCTGCATGTTATTAAACTGAGAAATATTCCGTTTATCGCCCCGCAATGCGGGCGGAGCATAAACTAGTTATTGATACATTCGCTTTTTAATATATATAAATTTGATTGGCGACCCTTTTTTTTTAACCGGCACGCTATTTAATCCTAGTTATAAATCTACATTTTTGTCTATCATTGGACTTGAACTGTCAATCAATTGAAGATGAGCATATTTCTAGCACACAACAAACCCTTTGGTGACTACAACCATGAGTGAATTAAGGAAACGTTTGTTTCTTGTGAGAAAAAAGCAATCTTACTCCCTGATTATAATATATTTACACTTTTATTATATTTAGTCTACGTAGATGATTCTGAGTAAAATGACGAAACATTGTGTTCCTTGTTAGCGAAATTGAATGGAAATCAAGTGTAAACCAATAACGATTAATTGAGTAGGATAGTCTTGACAACAAAAATGAAAGTTAAAAGTAGCAGTTAAATTGTCAAGATGAATTAATGGCCAACATGTTATAGTTTGAATTATTAAAATCCATAATCTATACTATATTATAATGCATGAGGGAGGGGTATTTTAAGAAACCCAAAAAATAAGAATTTTTTTCCTCTTCATTTATAAATACGCCCCTAAAATGAGCGTAACTTGGTCTTTTAAGCACTAATTATATTTTAGTCCCTCATTTTATTAAACTTAAATCCCTTTATTTTAGCAAAATTATGGATAATTAGTTCCACTTTTTCCACTCTATTACAAACTTATAATTCTTTTACGTGTTCTTGCAATATTTTATAAACTATAATTTAAAAAAATCCAAAGGTACCGTGATGAGTTATTCATTTTTGTCGACGTTTCGATAGTTATCTTGGTCAGTTGTTGTGCGGATAAAAATGTATAAGTAAATGATGCACTAGTTTACAAGTGATTAAAGCAATTCTATCACATTTCAAATGCTTAAGACTCTCTATTTTGTTGTCATTATTCACAATTTAATAATATTCCAACCCTTTTCACTTCGATTTTCGTTTGATTAAGATAATTCTTCAATTTGTTCCGGTGACTAGATCAAATTTCGAAACCTTGCACATACAGGTTTGATGTGAGCTTGGTTTGTATTCTGTATGTTTGTGTATTTACTTGGTTGGGTGCATATACTTACATAGGTTAACATGTAGTAAATTGACATCAAACAAGCTCACTTGGTTTATCCAAATGGTTATATTAAAATAATGTTTTATTAGTTTTCTCCATCCTTTATTATCTAATAAGCTGGTATGTGGCCGTAATGAAAAAGAGAAACCTTTAATAGGCTAAAACACACTTGTTTGAATCAGATGATGTCCCCTAAATAATGGAATAACCTTTTTGTCGATTTAGCAGGTTATTTGCAATGCGTTTTTAGTCAAAGATCCAAATGTGTATGCAAAAGAATATGCTATATGTCCATAATATTTTATTTTAAAGGATAAGCAGGTTGTACAGAAGTAAGCATCATAAAATAATATCATTTTACTTATACAAATTTAAATGTAACCGTAAGGGTTGTGTAGATTAAAATGTACAATGGTACGTTGTTCGGGTTTGTTCAGTTTACACTGTCACATTCCAACCATTTTCAACGTGTTTCCGATAAGCATAACAACAAATAAAAAAACCAAAGAAAATGTCACACCCCAACCAATGGCGGAAACATCAGGGCGGAACGAAATAGATTGCTCGAGACTTCATAACGCTAAAATGTGAAAATAATTTATATAACAAAATTTCCTTTCAATGAAATAACAAGTACAAAGTAGAAATTTCAGGTTACAACATCATGGATAACAAATTTCGAATACAAAAACTTAAATGTTACAAATCTAGGCGTGTATCTAAGTCTTCCTATTCGTTTCCATCCGTAGTCATCATCAACCTCACCCTGCAATACATGTTAAAGTATAGTTCAATACACAAGGCATTGACGAGCATACAAGTTTGAATAATAGCATAAATCGTTTAAACAAATCTTCATGCACACTTATCTATCCTTGAGGCTAACATACATTAAACTATTCTACATAAGTATACTAGTCAACCCAAAGTTTACCGCTAGCGTAATCTTATCGTCGCAATGATAAGATCGTAATGAATGAATGACTTAACATGACCCAAAGTTTACTAGGCGGTGCGTTACTCCTATAGCGCTATACATGTTAAGGGATGCTTGATCAAAGTTAATGACTAAGCATAAGCATAACGAGTATAAGCATGTGTGATTTCAAGTTTGACATAAGAGCATGTATAAAGATTGTTCGTGCGTTGGGTATAAGCAAGTTGTAATTTTGCATAATGTACATGTATTGCACCTAGGGGTGATAAAGCGTAAAATGGGTTCGAGTATGCTCACAATTTTGCAAGCTTCTTAAGCAGGTTCGTGGATGGACGAGTGATCAGGTGACGCAACGGGGAGTTACCCTACATGGGGTAATTAGGAGAACATGAGTAATCTGAGAGGAATGATTGGTCCAAATTATGAGACAGAAAGTACGGAATGAAAACAGGAAAAATACCACTTCGTACGAAGTGGGATGTCCTCCTCGTGCGAGTTGACTTGCAACTCGTACGAGTTGACTTGCACCTCGTACGAGTTGGCTGTTCACCTCATGCGAGGTGACAATTCTGGAATGTGTTAGCTCGTTCCGTATCCATTTCCGCACTGATGTGTACGAACGGACAACGTGGTAACGGGGCATGATAACCCGAGTCATAACACTAGATCAGATCGTGATCACTATTATGTCCGGATCAGTGGTAAGTAAAATGTGAGTACAGTTTATCAATTTTCTTCAATTATATCATACACGACAAGCATGCGGTGCGAACACCTCATTATATTATTCACCAAAGCACAAGGTTCGTAAACCCGATTGGTCATGAATAACAGAAGTAAAGATTTGTTCAAGTAAGGTGTGGAACTTAATTCGGGTAGCCAAGGCTCCCAACGTTCTCACTAGCTTGGACACTAATCCAATCATGTAAGGATGATGGATTAGGTCAGCTTACAACACTTAGTACAGAGGAGAAGATGAGTTACAAAGCATTAGTGAATTAGACTCACTTAGAAGAGGATGGTTCTGCCGGAAATCAAGAAATTCGGGAGTGAGAGTGAACAGAAGGTTGGATGTGATAAAGTGCGTCTGTATTTATAGGAAAACAGGCCACTTCGTATGAGTTGTGTAGGTCCCCTAATCCGTATGGATCTTCACAGAATCGTCTATCTAATCTAGAGTATGGAATCCTCTAGATCAGATTATCACATAAATACGTGAAAAAACAGCAATCACAATAAACCCGATCTTTTTATTGAGTATCTATCACAACGATTACAATCAATCTAGATCCCACGAATTCGTCCAAGCCAATCTCTCTACGAATTCTCTCTTAACTCTCTATAAAGTGACTAACTGAGCAACCTTAACCCTAATGCAAAACTCTCTTTATATAGAGACAGGTTTGAAACTGGGCTAGGGTTTAACCACATGGGCTGCAAATTGGACTAGGCCCAATTCGCCTACCACTTCCTATAATGTGGGTCTGGTTTGGCCCAATCACTACAACTAACTATCACAAAACTAAACCCGCTAACTGTTTATCGTTTTACTAATTACAAGATATCCAAAGACCAAATCTAAGTTGTTGTCACAAATATGCATCAACCAACTTCCCCTTGACAATATTGTATCACAGATTAAACAATTTCCAACTCAAACCACACACTCAAAGTTTTGAAGCACACAGAACCTGCAAGATTTTTTTTTAAATATTGAACTCATCTCCTAACACCGTCTCCCCCGATCGGTAACAACTCCTCCATGAACAACCATATTCTGTACGCTAAGAATTTACAAGAAAAAGAAAATATTTTTCGATTTTTATATTTTTCTAAAAGCAAATAAAGAACAAAATAATAAACACTCTGTTTTTATGAGAATCACCGGGAAGACGATCATATCAGCAATATAAAGCTGTTTTCACACTAATTCTATATGTAATTTTCATGAAAAACACTTCAAGATGATTACCAGTATTGTTTATCCACTTAAACAAAATACATGAACATTTCAAGTACTATTACCTAGTGATATGTTAAGGTAATTTTATACTGATATACTAGTGTGTCCCACTTCAGGACATACCTCCACGATCATTGTATGCACAAAGATTCCTCATAGTAAGTGAGTATACCGAAATTCATCCATTTTGATTTACAACATTAGATACTTGGTGATCAGGTCAGTACTTCCGTACAGTAAAGAGACCAATATCCAACGGGGGTTAGGACAAATACCATAGATTTTGGTACGATTTATGCATTTTGCACATTTGAATGACTCTCTATGAGAGCTTCTTCAATTTCTGGGATTTGACATTTTAGCTCTTTTAAGATATCCGGTTGTGCCTAGGTCATCATATATCTGGATGCAGCAGAAGGAAAACCTTGATACTACGCAAGATTTAAGATTATAAAACCATACGCCACTGCTATGTTACCCACTCATACACAGCTTGTTATGTTTATATCACCAATGTAAGTTGATTATTTGATGTTTTTTACCTACTGGTACATCATATGATGAAGCTGCTATCACACATAAGCAATTTAATTTGAATTTCAGTATGACAGTCTAACCTGCTGAGTACTATCATTTCTTCTTTTCCACACAGTGAAAACTCATTTTTAGTTTTCTATATTTTTTTGGTTTTAATTTTTGAACAAACAGTAAATTATTTACAAAATTCTTATGGAAACTGGTTATTCAGGATTTCTCATCCTGTTGAGTTCAAACTAGATGTTCAAAATGAGCCCTGTCAAACGCTTTTGTGTAAAGATCTGCTAGGTTATCTTGTGTGTCGACTCTATGCAGTTCAATCAACTACTTTTCAACACAATCCCGTATGAAATGATGACGAATGTCAATATGTTTTGTGCGACTGTATTTTAGGGGATTGTTTGTAATTAAAATAGTGGCACTATTGCCTATCATAATAGGAGTACGAGTGAAATTCAAATCGTAATCGCGCATCTACTGTTGTATCCAGAGAACCTGAGAGCAACAGCTACCCGCAACAATATATTCAGCTTCACACGTAGAGGTAGACACGCAAGGCTGCTTCTTGCGTTGCCATGACACGATCCTCCCTCCTAAGAACTGACAACCACCTGTGGTAGACTTTCTGGTTGATTTTCCTTCTCCAAAGTCCAAATCAGTGGAAGCAACAAACTTCAAATCACTAGCAGCTGGATACCATAACACAAGTTTAGGTTTCCCCTTCAAGTAACAAAGAATCCGCTTCACCGCTTTCATATGTGACTCTTTTGGATTCGCTTGATATCTGGCACAAAGACACACTACGAACATGATGTCTGGTCTTGAAGCAGTCAAGTACATTAGAGAACCAATCATTGCCTTGTGCTGAGTTGGATCAACATCATCCACACTCTCATGATCTGGACCAAGATTGTGATTCTCGCAGATAGGGGTGTTGAAAGTAGCGCAATCCTCCATTGTGAAACGAGAAAAAATGTCATACACATACTTCGTCTAATGTATAAACATCCCATCCTTCTTCTGTTCAACTTGTAAACCCAGAAAGTAAGACAGTTCACCCATCGCACTCATTTCGAACTTGCTGTTCATTACCTCCTCGAATTCATGACACATGTTCTCATCAGATGACCCAAAAATAATATAATCTATGCATACATGTACCAGCAGAAAGTCTTCCTTCTTTCTTTTAATGAAAAGTGTACTGTCAATCTGACCTCTTTCGAAACCATTCTTTTACAAATGTGCGGACAGTGTCCCATACCACGCCCTTGGTGCCTAATGCAATCCATACAATGCCTTATCAAGTCGAGACTCGATCTGGATAATCTGGATCAGTAAACTCATCTGGTTGTGAGACATACACCACTTCTTGGACTTTCCCATAAAGAAATGCACTCTTCATGTCAAGTTGGTAAACTTTGAAGCCCTTGAATGAAGCAAAAGTTAGGACCAAACGAATTGCTTCCAACCATGATACTGGTGCAAACATTTCATTATAATCAATCCCTTCTTGCTGATTGAACCCTTTCACCACTAGCCGAGCCTTATTCCTTGTCACAATCCCCCGGCCGTCTTTCTTGCACTTAAACACCCACTTGGTGCCTATTTCCTTCTCTCCTTCAGGCAAGTCATCTAGCTCCTAAACCTTCAACTTCTTAAAATGAGCTAGTTCCTCTTGCATAGCTTCAACCCATGAATTATCTTTTAGAGCCATGTGAACATTCTTCGACTCCTCTTGGGCAATAAAGCAGCTATACAAACACTAATTTATCATCCTAGTCTTCTGAATCGAAGTAAATAAACAGGAACCTTCGGGGTCTCACCTCTTCTTGTCAGAACACCTGCAGCAGCATCACCTATAATGTTTTCAACTGGATGATCTCTGTTTGCGCGTGTAGTAGCAATGGTGTCAACAACTAAATTATCTCCCAGATTAGATCCAATCTCCCCCTGAATATTCTTATTAGCAAACGGATTAGTAAAATCCTCCCCCTGAATAGGTTCAGACTCACTATCACTTGAATCCTGTTGAGCTGCACTGGAGGAAGTTTCTGGAGCATCTGTCATTGATATACTCGATCTAGGCATGAAGTCACCCTCTTCATCTTCATTGATCACAGTTTGAATCACTTGAGACTCATCTGCATTGGAAAACTCAGGAATATTAAATGATTTAAAGACGCTATCATAATCATATAATATAGCAGGACCACTCGTTGATTGTTGAGGTGAATAACTAGTGATTTCCATGTTAAACACAACCTCAATTTTACCAGTTTTTATATTAAAAACCCTTTTATTCGGTGTTCTAGGCATATAACCTAGAAAGTATCCCTCGTCAGCTACCTCACCGAATTTCTGTTTATCTTTATTTCGCACTATTGTGCAGGGTAATCCAAAAGGTTCAAAGCCTTTCAAGTTTGGTTTCCGGTTAAACATTAGTTCATGACATGTTTTGTTCAACCGTTTAACTGTTAAAACTTTGTTTAGGACACAACAAGCTGTGTTCACAGCTTCTCCCCAGAAAAGAACTGGAAGCTTTGAATCAGAAAGCATAGCCCTAGCGGCTTCAATCAACGTCCTGTTTTTCCTCTCAGTGACTCCATTCTGTTGAGGTGTATAAGGATCATAATATTGATGTTCAATTCCCTTGCGAAGACAATAGAGATCCAAAATTTAATTCCTGAACTCTGTGCCATTATCACTCCTTATCCGCTTGATCCGTGCAACATGCACATTTTCCAATTTTGTAAAAAGATCTATCAGCATCTCCGTTGTCTCATCTTTTGTACCTAAAATTAAAACCCATCAATCCCGTGAGTAATCATCTGTGACAACTAAACAATAGTACTTTACACCTATGCTCCTTACGTTCACTGGACCGAAAAGATCCATATGAAGTAATTCATAAGGGGCATATATGGAATTTAGTGTTTTGGACTTGTGAGGTTTCTTACGTTGTTTTCCCTTTTGACATGGAAGACATTTATCTTCCACATGAAACCTCTGTACTGGCACCCCTTCCACTAAACCGTTTTTAATAATATAATTCATTTTTCAGTAGTGGATGTGGGCCATGCGTCTATGCCACAACGTTGACTCAGATGCTTTTGACAATAAACATGCCACCATAATGGAAGAATCCTTAACACCCATGTCCAAGACATAAGTGTCGTTTCTCCTTGGCGCTCTCATCACTATCCAATCATCCGGTATCACCAAACCCGGTTTCAACACCAAAGCTTCAGACTTACTAAAGTGGACCGAGTGACCCTGGTCGCAGACTTGAGACACGCTCATCAGATTGTACTTCAGCTGCTTAACATAGTTCACTTTGTCCAATGTGATCTTCCTGTTGGTCACTTTTCTTCAACCTACAATGTGCCCTCCTTTAGCACCTGCAAAATTCACATAACCTCCATCTATTTTTTCAAACTCAGTCAACAACCTCGCATCCCCCGTCATGTGCCTGGAGCAGCCACTATCAACATACCACAAGTTGATAATCCTCCTTAGCAGCTCCTGCACAACCCAACAAAAATTAGTTAGATTGGGGGACCCAAGCCTTAATGGTTTTGGGTCTTCCAGATTCATCAACCATCGGAACATCCATCCAATATCCATCACTCCTCACTAGAGTCTTGGATCTCAGACCTGTTGATGGAAATGGTTTTTGATTTCCACTAGGTCTCTGGTCCTGAGGTTTCCTTAATATGGTTGGATTTTGTTACCTTTGGAAATTTTGGTTTTGATTACTTGAATTTCAATGGTGATAATTTCTAAAGCCATTGTTATATAGATTTCGACTACCAATATTCTGATATCAAGTTTGGTATTGACCTTGACTTCTGAAATTACTTGATTGACCATTAAAGTTATTCATTTTTGGTGAAATACTTCTAGGTCTTTCATATCTGCCTGATGTAGATTCAGGCTGAAATCTTTGTTGATTTCTTTGAAAACGAGGAACTTGTTGAGTTCCTTTTTCAGCCTTATCTACACCAACCACAACACTCTATCGCTTGGTAGCAGATGTCTTCGGTGAGTTAGAAACTTCTTGCTCACCATCACCAATCTTTTCTGGTGATTTTTTCTCTCTTTCTCTCAGCCACATGTGCTTCATTCTTTTTGTTAGGACATCAGCTAGCTACATGTCCCTTGATGTGACATTTGAAGCACGATCTTCTAGCCGAAGACTTCTTAATTGAAGTCTCTGATTTAGATTCATCAGGTGGCGACGATGATGATGATTCCCTTGAAGGATCTTGTTTAGTTTGCTCCATTTCTGATTTTTCTGAGTTTTTATTTTTGTAAACTGCACATTTCACTCTCTTTCAATAATAGTGGTCTCTTATTTCATATCACTCCCTTTAACAAAATTAACTTTTTTAACAAAAAATGCTTTTTATTCTTAGGGTGTTTATTCTTTGTTTTCAAAACCACTTCCCTGTTATTATCCTTATTGACATGTTCAGACACATCAACATTCCCTGATGTGGAACTACTAGGTGTAGTTGACACAAAGCTTGTTAGCTCTTCTTCGTCTGGCAAGAAAGAATAGTCATGACCAAGAGGTGGTGGAACTTCGTTGAAACCTTTGAAGCCCACACTTGTCTTGTCATTACTTTTCTTCAAGCCATTCATCATGTGTTTCATAACAAAAGATGAATCTCTGAATTGATTCAATTTCTTTTCAAGTTCACATATTTTCAATTGTGCTTCTGACAGCTCTGTGCATTTTTCATAATTCTCTTTTGTTTTGTCACTCATTGTATTATGATCTAAGTCAATGATTTGAAGTTTTTCATTTTGTTTATAGGTTAAATTATTGATTTCTTCTTCATAAACCTTAATTTTCTTCAAATATAATGACTAATTTCTTTTTACGAAAAAGTTTGATTCCTTTACACTCGTGAGCTCATTTATCAGACTTTGGTTTTGTTTTGTTAACCTGTCAACTTCACTTTGCAATTCACGACATTTTAAGCAAACAGAACTACCAGAGTTAGAATGTACCTCTCCTGTTGATTTGCTTAGATCAGCCATGAAAGCAGCAAAATCTGTAGCCATCTTCTTATCTGCAACATTCTGTTCTACATTAGATTTTATGTTTTTAGTCGTCTGATCATCATCAACTTTTTCAGCTACAGTCTCTTGTTCGACCTCAGCATCAACCTTTACTTCTACATCATCAACTAGGGCTATCTCAACCATGAAAGCATGTGTGGCATTATCATCACCTTCCAGATGAACACTCCAATTATAAGAACCTTCTCTAGCATTAGAGATCAAGGCTTTTGAACCAGTGTTAGTTGATGCATTACTATTGCTTGATCCATGACCAGGAGAACCTTAAAAAGATGAGTTAGAACAAGATTCAGTCTTAGGTCGTTGACACTCTCTAGCAAAGTGTCCGTAATTTTGACACAGTAACACATCACTTTAGACTTGTCAAAACCTACATTCTTTCCAATGAACTTTCTGCCAGTCCTATTCATGAACCTCTTCACTCTTCTAGAGATCATGGCCATCTGCCATTGTAAATCCATCTCCTCTAGGTCATCGGGGTCAATCTGATCATAATCTTCATCAAAAGTAACAGGATCAAATATTCTTCCCTGAATGTAGTTCTCGTATGAAGCAACGAATGAAGCAAGCAAGGCCAGATGATCTTCAGCAGCCTTGACACTCAGAGGCATAGACCTTGTACTATTGTTATTATTGCTAGCTTGTTGTCTCTTTGCCCCTGACGATCCTCCTGAAGCAGCTATAAAACATACATCACCATCAACATTTGTCATAGCCTGCTCATTTTCACATGAGAGAAACGCAGTTGCTAAATCATTTGAAACATTGTTGGAAGATGAAGATGAAATCCCTTTATAAATTCCCGAATCTTGAACCTGATCATATCAAGTTCCCTTCTTCTTCATGTTAAGCTCATAAGCTCTCACTTTCCCAACAACCTCTTCCAAGTCTTTATCTTCATAATCAACTTCACCCTTTATCATAAGGTATAAATATCCCATTTGGCAGGTAAAGAATCTAGCAACTTATCGTTTATCTCAACATCCGTGTATCCCTCTATGTCATAATTGTCCATTTCTGACATTAGATGATAGTATCTAGTGATGATATCTTTAAGGTCTCATTTCTCATGCCTTGAAAGACAGCAAATTGCTTCTTCAGCAAGCCAACTTTGTTTTTCTTCACATCAGGATTGCCCTCATACCTTTTCTCTAGAGCATCCCACATCTCCTTCGAAGTAGTATATCGCTTGAATGCATGTTTGATGCCATCAGGTAACGACATATTTATTGCAGCTAAGGACTTCTTCTCAGACTCATACATTCTCTTATCAGCCTCTGACATGTTTACATAGGCAGTGAAACGTTGTCTGCTTTTAAAGTCATGAGTTGGGTTTACGTACCCATCTTGAATACAGATCCACATCCGTGTGTCCTGATATTCTATGACGACTGAAATTTATCCTTCTATGTAAGGTAATTCTCTACCTTCAACATCTTTGGCGGTTTGTTAGTCGTGCCTGCCTCATGCTCCATTCTCAACAGTTCGTTAAAGTTTGACATATTCGACAATTTTACCGAACCGGCTCGCTAAAACGTTTAAAAATTTGTCCGAAATGTGTGATTACCAAATTTTACCGTTAGACTCGTCTCGACGATACGAATCCAATGATGTATAATGTTTAAGACCAATTTTAGGAATTTTCGTGCCTTGTTTTGGTCCTAAAAATCACACGAGTCTAATCGTGCAGTCGGTTCTGTGTACAAAAACGTTTATCTCCGATTACGTCAGCTGGTTAAGTTTCCACCTTTTCGAGTTCAACTCGGAACAGTAACTTGGATTAACAATCCGAGATGGAAATTTGGAAAAGTGATTCGAGATACCAATCAGAGATAGTAATTCGGAACAATGATCCGAGATGGTAATTCGAGATGATCCGAAATTAATACCAAGGATCCGAGATGCACTGTTATGATCCGAGATGCTTCCTAGTTTATCCGAGATGCTTCCCAAATTATCTGAAATACACTTTTTTAATCCGAGATGCAATCCGAGATCAACACCAATGATCCGAGATGCACTGTTCTGATCCAAAATGCAAGTTTTCTGATCCGAGATGCAAATTTTCTGATCCAAGATGCTTCACTTATAATCCGAGATGCTCTTCTTCAATCCGAGATCCTTGATGTTTATCCGAAACAACAGCAAAAACCCTAGAACAGCCGTCAAAACGTTTAAAAACCCAACTTTTTCTGCAGTAACGATTACTGAGCAAAACAAGATCCTAAAGCTCTGATACCAATTGTAGGTCCCCTAATCTGTATGGATCTTCACAGAATCGTCTATCAAATCTAGAGTGTAGAGTCCTCTAGATCAGATTATCACATAAATACGTGAAGAAACAACAATCACAATAAACCTGATCTTTATTGATTATCTATCATAACGATTACAATCAATCTAGATCCCAAGAATTCATCCAAGCCAATCTCTCTACGAATTCTCTCTTAACTCTCTCTGAAGTGACTAATTGAGCAACCTTAACCCTAATGCAAAACTCTCTTTATATAGAGACAAGTTAGCAACTGGGCTAGGGTTTAACCATATGGGCTGCAAATTGGACTAGGCCCAATTCGCCTACCACTTCCTATAATGTGGGTCTGGTTTGGCCCAATCACTACAACTAACTATTACAAAACTAAACCTGCTAATTGTTTATCATTTTACTAATTACAAGATATCAAAAGACCAAATCTAAGCTGTTGTCACAAATATGCACCAACAAGTTGGAGTCACCTCGTACGAGTTGGGCATCACCTCGTACGAGGTGGCCCACTTCATACGGAGCGGCTACGCTTCGTGCGAGGTTGGCTGTTTGGAGTTGTTTTCGTACGATTTGTTGGTTTTTAAGCTTTTTAAGCATGTATGAATGTTGTATGAGTATAGTAGTGCGTAAAAGTTGAGTATCCGAGCATTCAAGTATGAGTTTCTCGCATGTAATCGTGTATTAAGAATTGTAAAGCATAATTGAAGTATGTAAAAGGTATAAGTATATAATAAGTTTTCATTATGATCATAATCTCAGAGTACAAGAGTGAAAAATGAAAGATACGAATGTAATTACTAGTTTCCAAAAATAGAATGCGAAGATATTTTCTAAATAAGGAAATTCCAAAAAGGCGGAGCGTTACAGTCTTCCCTCCTTTAGGAAATTTCGTCCCAAAATTTATTCAAGAGGAGACTCAATGAAGAGGTGTTGGGACTTAGTCTTCATTTCACTCTTGAGTTCCCAAGTAAATTCAGCGCCATGTTTATCTTCCCATCGAACCTTGACTATGGGAATGTGACTGCACCTAAGATGCTTGATTCCTCTGTCACACCCTCAATTTCCACTTGCGGAGTTTTACCGCGAGGCGTGTGAACAAACCAGAATCTGAAACACTAGTACGTCGAACGACTCTATATGATTTGATAATACGTTTTCAAAAATCATTTGTTGTAGATTTTATATTGTCTTGATTAGTTACCAATATTTAGCAGATGCATCAGTTTTTAAAGTTTGAGCGGAAGCATAAATAAGTAGTGAAGCGGGCGCCAACACAAACGCCAAAACAAATGAAAAATCCCAAAACAATATTGATAAATAAGACTCGATAAAAGATGTCTTGTTCAATGCATGTGCGTGCACCTAGAGCTCCTAGCGTCCTGAGAAACATGTAAAGAAACAAGTGTCAATCATTAAAGATGAGTGAGTTCACAGGTTTTCATAAATTCGTTTGTTCGGTTATAGTTTGTTTTCTCCGTTATCCCTAATCCGGGATAACGTATTGCTTCCAATATTCCAAACCCGGAATATTAAGTTGTTGTTTCCATTATTCCAACCCGGAATAATAAGTTGTTGTTTCCATTATTCCAAACCCGGAATAATACAGTTGATTCGTAATTAAGTTCAATGTTAACATATATAGGTAGCTAGCCTAAAGTCATGTCACGTAAGTGTTCGCGATCGAAGCTGACTGTTGTGCCTCCGTGTTGCCAGGCCTATCACTGACCATGGCGAAGTTAGGCCAAATTATTCACCCGTTGACCATACCCGGTCGGATAGCGCGACTAGCTCGGATGGGGCTCGTCGGGCCCAGTAGTACTACTTATAATTCCCCCGCTATTAAACCCAATACTAACGATCCGAGAGATTGACGAGGACTTAAGTGATAAAGCTGCTTAGTGACCATAACATTACATTAACATTAACTTAGTTACCGAATAGTTATGTGACGTTAAATTCGTATAACGTAAAGAGATTGAGTTTGAGAGTGTATACATGTTTCTCCCCCTGTTGTTTAAAAACCGTATAAAGTTAGGGGCCGTGAACTCACCTTTATTTGCTCGGTTAGTGTAGCAAAGAAGTTATAATAGATGGGACCGCTAGTTGCGTCCTAACAAACCAATTAATTCCAAGTCAGTGTGTGAACACACCAATACAAATTCTACACGTAATTTACGCACAAAGTGATACACACAAACAACATATCTAACACTCAAACATGCATGCAAGTATCCTCATGTGATCATAGTAATCAAACAACTTATCATGAACATATTCCAATCCATGCAACACTTTGGTGCACACAATCGCAAGTTATCAAATTTCAGCTTAACACTCATTATTCAGCTGTTTTCTAGGATTTTTATAAAATAGTTCCAACATTCCAAAAATTCCAATATTTTTACAGTGGGTGCCATTTATACCATAGAAATTTATATAAATTTTCCAAGTCCTAAATCTTTACCAATTAACCATAAATATTAATATACTAGGCTGCAGTCAGATTTACCGCTTTCTGACTGCAGTCCACGGAAGAATTTATTTAAAAATCACTGATCGTCCAATTAACAAAATTCCAGTTGGAGTTGCCCGGAAATTTCCATACCTAGTTGCTGTACAAAATTCATGATTCAACTCTCTACTGATTTTAAAATCCAACTTGATAAACAACCAATAAAATTTCAGAATTTTTCACAGCTTTAGTTACTGAACTTATTTGGCCCTTTAAAAATATCAAACGACTTCAGAAAATTATAAATCCAGCGCCATTAGATTCCTTATTCAAATCTCTACGTTCTAGACATCAGAAAATCCGTTTTTCGACAACTAATGACCGAGTTAGAGCCAGATGAAGTCGGCTGTAACTATTACTCAGCAACTGTTTTCAGCATACTATTACTACAACTTGCATAAACCGTTCCTATTGATCAACCTAAGCGAGCAAGAACCGATTTTTAATCATAGATCACTACTAATAACTTATCCATGCAACCCTAGTTCTTACTTCTAGTTTTTATAAACAAAACATTCTTGCAAACTTATGATTTCCGAAAACAATTATGCATATAAACACAATAAATCAGCCGATTACATTCAACACCTATAATCCGAAACAAGCTAATCAATTCATTCAAGCATATATATCCGAAACAAACTAATCAATTCATTCAAGCATATATATCCGAGACAACTAATCAATTCATTCAAGCATATATATCCGAAACAAACTAATCAATTCATTCAAGCCGAAACAAACAACAAAATCAACCCACATCTAACCGAATATGATCTTGTAACATATGCTGGATTCTAACCTTTGATAACTAGGTAGATTGGCCGAGACTTGGACGAGAATGGATTCGGATATTCAAGCAATGATCACGACCGAAGGGACGAGATGAACCACTTGCTGTCGCGACCGAGGGATGATGATGGAGCAGGCTGATTTGTGATCGAATAGAGATGAACAAAGGCTGATCCCGCGACCGGATGGAAGTGAACAAGGGCTGCCGACGGCTGTTGAACTTTTTGGGTTTTGTGTTGTGAATGAAGGCATACATGAGTTTGTATTTATAGGCGCACAAGATGATAAGGGTCGCGGTTTTAGTTGGAGCTTGTGGCCGAGAGACTAGGGCGGTCGGTTGGGTTTTGATCATGTGGCCGAGGACTTGGGTTGCATGCAATGGGTTTTCGGTTTGGGTTGTTCTCGGCCGAGTAGTTAGAGTTTAAGGTTTAGGTTTGATCTTTGCGGTCGAGGCATGTTTGAGTCCTAAACTTGGTTAATTCCTAGAGTTACAATGAATCAAAGTTGGTTCGTGTCGCGGTTCGGTTCAGTTCGTGTACATATCTACTGTAATTATTCTATAACTAAAACAATTACACAACACACATCACGTATTCATTAACTCGTACATGTCATACACATAGCACGTAATTAGTTTGACAAGTATTACGTTTAAGTTATCCGAAAAAACCCGGGATGTCACATCCTCGGTCCATGATTTCGACCGGTTTTTCCACAAAGTGCAAGGACTCATTGATTTGGAGATCGTCGAGCGGTACATGAAGTTCTTCTTCAACTAGACATTTCTTCAGATTTGAGACATGGAACGTTGGATGAACGTTGTTGAGTTCTTGAGGTAGGTCTAGTCGATACGCTACCTTGCCAATCTTTTTGAGGATCTTGAAAGGACCTATGTAGCGAGGAGTGAGTTTTCCTTTCTTAGCAAATCAAACTACACCCTTCCAAGGGGATACCTTGAGAAGTACATGATCACCTACGTTGAATTCCAAAGGTTTACGTCTCTTATCAGCGTATCTCTTTTGTCGACTTCTAGCCTTGAGTAGATTATCACGTATTTGAAAAATTTTATCTGTTGTCTCTTGTATGAGTTCGGGACCAGTGAGTTGAGCTTTTCCGATCTCGTGCCAACAGATAGGAGATCGGCACCTTCGACCATACAAGGCTTCAAACAGTGCCATTTGAATACTAGCATGATAACTGTTATTGTATGAGAATTCTACCAAAGGTAAGTGAGAATCCCAGTTGCCACCAAAATCGATTACATATAAACGAAGCATATCCTCGAGAGTTTGGATAGTGCGCTCGGTTTGACCGTCGGATTGAGGATGGAAGCGGTACTAAGGTTAAGAGTACTAAGGGCTTTCTGAAAGGTTTACCAAAGACGCGAAGTGAAACGACCATCACGATCGGAAATGATGTCAATGGTGATACCATGACAAGAATTGATCTCATCCGTGTAGATCGAATGGGGAGGAAATAAGCGAATTTGTTCAAATGATTAATAATTACCCATATACTATCACGACCCAAAGGTGTGCGAGGAAGTTTTGTAATAAACTCCTTAGCAATACTCTCCCATTTCCAGATGAGAATTTCTGGTTGTTCGAGTAAGCCCGAGGGACGTTGATGTTTAGCTTTTACCTTGGAACAAGTAAGGGATTTGGAGACATAGAGGGGCGACATCTTTCTTCATGCTAGGCCACTAGTAATATGTACGAAATTCGTGGTACATCTTGTCAGCGCTAGGATGAATGGAATATCAGGATTTATGAGCTTCCTTCATTAAGAAGTTACAAAGGTCATCATGATTTAGAATCTATACGCGATCGAGATAGTATAGGATACTATCAGATTTGGTCTCGAGTTGGTTTTCAGCACCACACTAGTTGGTTTTCAGCACCACACTTCATCTCGTTGTATAGGTCGTTCCCGTTGATGGATGAGTATTGGGCCTCACGGATCCGTTCACGAAGATTGCTCATCGTTTGGGAAAAACAAACACTCTTTACATGAGTCTTACGACTAGGAGTGTCGGCCACAACATTCGCCTTTCCAGGATGGTAGCGAATCTCGCAGTCGTAGTCGTTGAGCAATTCTACCCATTGATGTTGTCCCATGCTGAGTTCTTTTTTATTAAGGATGTGTTGAAGGCTCTTATGGTCGGTTAAGACCACACACTTGGTACCATAAAGGTAGTGTTGCCATATCTTTAATGTAAAAACAACTACACGAAGTTCAAGGTCGTGAGTAGTGTAGTTCTTCTCATGTATCTTGAGTTGTCTAGAAGCGTACGCAATAACCTTATCTCGTTGCATGAGAACACAACTAAGACCTTGGTTAGATGCATCGCAGTACACGACGAAGTCATTATCACCGTCAAGAAGAGCTAGGATAGGAGCATTACACAACATGTCCTTGTGTGCTTGAAAAGACTCCTCTTGTTCAGAACCCCAAACAAAAGGTTTATCTTTTTTAGTCAAAGAAGTGAGAGGAACGGCGATCTTTGAAAAGTTTGAAATTAAACGACGATAGTAACCAGCTAGGCCAAGGAATGAACGGATTTCAGATGGGGATTTAGGTGCGATCTGATTCTTCATAACTTTGATTTTCGCAGGGTCAACATGAATACCAAGTTTGTTGACGATGTGTCCAAGGAATTGAACTTCCATTAACCAGAACTCACACTTGGAGAATTTGGCATAAAGACGTTCAACACGCAAAAGTTCAAGGATCAGGCGCAAATGACGTTCGTGTTCGACATGAGTTTTCGAACAGATTAGGATGTCGTCTATAAATACGATCACGAAACGGTCCAAATAAGGTTTACACACACGGTTCATCAAATCCATGAAAACCGCTGGTGCATTGGTCAAGCCAAAAGGCATAACCACGAACTAATAGTGACCATATCTAGTACGAAATGCGGTTTTAGGGATATCTTCTTCGAGAACTAGAAGTTGGTGATAGCCAGAACGAAGATCGATCTTAGAGAAGCACGTTACGCCTTGGAGTTGATCAAAGAGGTCATCGATACGAGGAAGAGGATAACTATTCTTGATAGTGAGTTTGTTAAGCTCACGATAATCTATGCATATACGGAAAGAACCGTCCTTCTTATTAACAAAGAGGACTGGAGCGCCCCAAGGAGAAGTACTAGGGCGTATAAAGCCTTTTTCAAGTAACTCTTGAAATTGGCTGGATAACTCTTGCATTTCCAAGGGTGCTAAACGATAAGGGGATTTAGCGACAGGAGTTGCGCCGGGGATGAGGTCGACCACCAAGTCAGCAAAACGGGGAGGAAGAGGACCAGGTAGATCCTCTGGGAAAACGTCCAAAAAATCGCGCACGACTGGAACATCATTTATGCTTGGGCTTTTATCCTTCTTTTCCACAATATGGGCAAGAAAGGCAAAGTATTCCTTGCGTAAGTATTTGTTCGCTTGAGTACACAACATAAGTTTGAGACCTTTAGAGGGCTTCTCGCCATAGACGTGTAAGGAATCACCGTTTGGATTTAGGAACAAACAACTTTAGCATGAACTCGCCTAAGCCAATCCATGCCTACTATGATGTCGAAGCTACCCATTTACATAGGTATAAGATTGATTGAGAGCTTGTGGCCGTTAAGGTTGAGGGAGAAATTAGAAAGAACGGAGTCAACGTTGACAGATTTACCGTTAGCGACTTCGACCGTGAATGATTTGGGCAACTTAGAACGCCTACACTTAAGCAAAGGTTCGAATTCAACGGATACAAAACTTATATCTGCACCAGTATCAAATAAACATGAAGCATATACATTGTTGATGAGGTACGTACCGTTAATAACGTCGTTGGCATTCTGCCGCCTGGGCTGCAGTGATGATGAAAGCTCTACCACGCGGAGCTTATTGCTGTCGCTATTCTGGTGTCTGGTTGCTGTTGCGTTAAGGGAATGTGTTGGCGAAATGGTTAGGGTCGCCACATTTGTAGCAAGTGCGACCATTGTTGGTAGTCTGCTAGATTTGGTTCTGGGTGAGGGATTTGTTCCAATTGCCTAGCGGCTTTTGGCCCAGACGACAATGGGTGTTGAAATGTCCGAACCTATTGCACGTAGTGCAAAGGCAGCATGGTGCGGTGGTAGGGTGATGGTAGGTGCATGTTGCGCACCTAGGTTGTGTTCTAGTGTAGGCGTGTTGGGTATGTTTACGGTTTTGAGTTAGGGCTAGCTGCTGATGTGGAGGGTTTTACGGAGTAACAACTGCAAAATTTTGGTTTGAAGCCTTCCGCTTCTTACCATTCCTGTTGTTCCTTGTGGGTGGTTTAGTAGGTGTAGGCTCTGGGGCGGGTTCTATGGCGTCTTGATGAGCTGATTTGGTACCCTTTGTTTCGAAGGCTCCTTCCATCATCAGGTTGTGGGTAAACTTGGCTGCGAGGCGATAGGCATCCTCGATAGTTGTTGGTCGAGAAGACTTAACGTAGTTGGAGAAAGAAGAAGGTAGGGCTCGTATGTACTTGGCAATTGCCTTTTCGACAGTGTCGACTTGACTAGGGCAAATGACACTGAGTTGTTTGAACCTTGCTGTCAACCCAGCATTATCACTTCCCACCTGCTTGAGGTTACAAAACTTGTTTTCGAGTTGTCGGGTTTCGTGAGCAGGGCAAAACTCATCTCTCATGAGTTTATGGAGTTCAAACCAAGTCAGGGAGTAGGCCGTATCGTTGCCACGCCTATTGCGTTCTGAGGTCCACCAATCGAGAGCTCTCGATCAGAATATGCCAGTAGCATTGACGGTACGTTGGTCATTGGGATAACCACTTTGGCAAAAGGTGACCTCCATGGTGTCGAACCATTGGAGCATCGTTGTCGCCTCGTCTTCGCCAGTGAAAGGCATTGGGCTGCAGGAATTGAATTGCTTACAGGTAAAGGAAGGTTTAGGCCTTTTATCTTTAGGCTTGGTCGTATCGTCGAGGTTCTCGGTATTAGCATAGGTAGTAGTTGGTTGGATACAGTTGATGATGTCGAGGAGTATCTTGGCCATCTGCTTGGCCACAAATTTCATCATCTCCTTCTTGGTCATGGAGTCGCTGGTGTTGCTGGGACCTTCTTAGAGTTGGAGTTTTCACCGTCAGAAGACATCTAAAGAGTTGGAATAGAGGGAAAAGATGAGATTTAATTATAATGATTTTAAATGACGTTTAAATTGTATGAATGAGTGTAAGTATTTCACGTATCTCATAAGTTTTCACATAATTTGCATGAGTAATTCATGTAGCACATAATATTACGTACAAAGGACAGCATAACATGTTTTCATGAGGTATAATCACGTATAAAGGGGTAAAATGTGTAAGGAGTGTAAATTTGGTTGGTTCTCATTTATTAGCATGGTTTTAGATTGCAAGGAGAGTGCGATTCGTGCCTTCAAAATGATCAACGTATCAAGGTAAAACACATAGTAGTTAATTCACATAAAGGAAGAGCTTTGATAAAACATAGGAGTGCTTCAGGTTTAGAAACCTTGACTAATCCAAAGTGAATCGAGAATCCTTTCGAATTGGGGGAGGCATGCTTTGGCCTAATAGGTAAAACACTCTCACTATAGAGTGATTAACGGCGTTTTACCCTTTTAGTTACTACATGTTCCCATTTGAGCAAAAATTCGAAACTTTAGCGAGATTGAAAATCAAAGAGTAGAGCTAGTTATCAAGATGTGGATATCACTCCTAACTTGATAATTTCATACCTTACACGTGGTTGGTACTTACCAAATGAGGAGCATGTTCCAACTCGTTGATAAGGGTCCACTTTGTGTAATTTCGTGTAAAATCGAATACGCGAATTGAAAATGATCGCCAAATTGCGGGTTTCACCCCTATTTTGGCGAGGTCGTCTCGATTGTAAAGTATGAGTGTCTTCATGTCTTCAAGTGCGTTTTCATGGAAGCCTTAGGAAAAGCATGTAATAATTAAGACAAAAGGGTAGATGAGAAGCAAGATAGGAAGAATTTAAGCGTTTAAACGGACAGAACAGTCCACTTCGCACGAAGTGGATGACTCCACTTCGCACGAGGCTGACTTACCCTCTTCGTGTGACGTGCCCAATTTGCATAGAATGGTCTGAATATGGTGCTTAGACAATAGACTAGGTCAAACATGGTAGTTCTACCTAATTCCCTATAGTTATGGCTCTGATACCAATCTGTCACACCTCAACCGATGGCGGAAACATCAGGGCGGGACAAAATAGATTGCTTGAGACTTCATAATGCTAAAATCTGACAATAATTTATATAACGCAATTTCCTTCCATTGAAATAAAAGGTACAGAGTACAAATTTCAGGTTACAACATCATGGATAACAAATTTCAAATACAACAACTTAAATGTTACAGATCTAGGCGTGTATCTAAGTCGTCCGATTCGTTTCCGTCCATAGTTATCATCAACCTCACCCTGTGATACATGTTAAAGTATAGTTCAATACACAAGATATTGGCGAGCATACAAGTTTGAATAATAGCATAGTCCAATCGTTTAAACAAATCTTCATGCGTACTTATCTATCCTTGAGGCTAACATACATTAAACTATTCTGCATAAGTATACCAGTCAACCCAAAGTTTACCGCTAGCGTAATCCTATCGTCGCAACGATAAGACCATAATGAATGAATGACTTAACATGACCCCAAGTTTACTAGGCAGTGCGTTACTCTTATAGCGCTATACATGTTAAGGGAGGCTTGATCAAAGTTAATGACTAAGCATAAGCATAACGAGTATAAGCATGTGTGATTTAAAGTTTGACATAAGGGCATGTATAAAGATTGTTCATGCATTGGGTATAAGCATGTTTGTGTAATTTTTCACAATTACATGTATTGCACCCATGGGTGATAAAGCGTAAAATGGGTTCGAGTATGCTCACAATTTTGCAAGCTTCTTAAGCAGGTTTGTGGATGGACGAGTGATCAGGTGATGCAACGGGGAGTTACCCTACATGGGGTAATTAGGAGAACGTGAGTAATCTGAGTGGAATGATTGGTCCGAATTATGAGACAGAAAGTACGAAATGAAAAACGGGAAAAATACCACTTCGTACGAAGTGGGATGTCCTCCTCGTACGAGTTGGTTGTTCACCTCGTGCGAGGTGAAAGTTCTGGAATGTGTTAGCCCATTCCGTATCCATTTCCGCACTGATGTCTATGAATGCAACGTGGTAACAGGGCAGGATAACCCGAGTCATAACACTAGATCAGATCGTGATCACTATTATGTCCGGATCAGTGGTAAGTAAAATGTGAGTACACTTTATCGATTTTCTTCAATTATATCATAGACGACAAGCATGGGGGTGCGAACACCTCATTATATGATTCACCAAAGCACAAGGTTCGTAAACCCAGTTGGTCATGAATAACAGAAAGTAACGATTTGTTAAGTGAGGTGTGGAACTTAATTCGGGTAGCCAAGGCTCCCAACGTTCTCACTAGCTAGGACACTAATCCAATCCTGTAAGGATAATGGATTAGGTCAGCTTACAACACTTGGTACAGAGGAGAAGATGGGTTACAAAGCATTAGTGAACTACACTCACTTAGAAGAGGATGGTTCTGCCGGAAATCAAGAAATTCGGGAGTGAGAGTGAACGGAAGGTTGGATGTGATAAAGTGCGTCTGTATATATAGGAAAAACGGCCACTTCGTACGAGTTATGTAGCTCCCGTAATCCATATGGATCTTCACAGAATCGTCTATCTAATCTAGAGTGTGGAATTCTCTAGATCAGATTATCACAGAAATACGTGAAGTCACCTCGTACGAGTTGGGCATTACCTCATATGAGGTGGCCCATTTCGTACGAAGCGGCTCTTCGTGCGAGGTTGGCTGTTTGGAGTTGTTTTCGTATGATTTGTTGGTTTTTAAGCGTTTTAAGCATGTATGAATGATGTATGGGTATAGTAGTGCATAAAAGTTGAGTATCCGAGCATTTAAGTATGAGTTTCTCGCATGTAATCATGTATTAAGAATTGTAAAGCATAATTTAAGTATGTAACAGGTATAAGTATAAAATGAGTTTCCATTATGATCATAATATCAGAGTACAAGTGGAAAATGAAGATACGAATGTAATTACTAGTTTCCAAAAATAGAAATGTAAATACACTTTCTAAATAAGGAAAGTCCAAAAATGCCGGGAGCGTTACAGAAAGCATGCACCTAGATCAACAACAAACCATCCACGTGTTTCCCTACAAGCCCAATTATTTTACAATATTTTTACATGCCCAAACATTTCAAACCTAAATAAACAAACTCATAACTGAACTGAACCCACACATAAAAACCAAAACTAGACAACAGTCTAAAACTTAAAAACTGGACTTTTGATTTTGGTTCGGTTTAAGCCCAAGCTGACACGGATCGACCCATACAAATCCCTGCAAGTATTAAGTTTCATATTCAAGTTTCCTCCTTATTAACCAACTCATCAAGCCTTGAAGATTCTATACTTATTTATATTTATATCACATAGCAACATAAATGTATAAGAGACGAGAACTTGTCTTATGTGAGACATGTCTCCTACAAGTGAAATAACTATTAAACGCAACAAAAATAGCTTTATATACGTTCAACGAAGCTTCTTCATTTCCAAACCTTTTAATAAACATATCATAGAAACTTTTTATCTGTCTTAAATATCTAATTAAAAAAACTTATATAAAAGCTATTTTATTCGACTTAAAATCTAATTAAAAACACATTATATAAAAAGGAATAATGGATTTTAATAATCCCAACTATTAGTCGTTGGCTGGTAAAGGTCCCAACATCAAAAATAACCAGTGGTGGTCCCACCTTTTCACATATTGTAAACCAATGGACTTTTGGTAAAAGAAAGGAAAAGATGACAAAAAGAAATTAAGATCCTATTAGTAAAATTCCATTAATTTACAATGTGTAAAAAGGTGAGACCAGCACTGATTATTTTTTAAGTCGGGACCGTTACTAGGCAACGACTAAGAGTTGGGATTATTAAAATCTGTTATTCCTATATAAAATGCCATATTCAACAAAATGGAATTTAGTTTTCATAAAAAAACTTTTTTAGAAGAAGTTTAATTTTCGTAAAACCTTTTTTATGAAAACATTTTTTTAGAAGTTTTCCACCAACAAACTTTCAGGAAAAAACTTGTAACACCCCAAAAAAAATGGTAACTGAGTTATTGTGCCTTTAAATGTTTTATTATGTAATATAATAACTTGAGTTGACTAACTAAGTTAAATACTATGACTATTGTGCATAAAGAATGAAAGTATGCTTGAATAAATAACAAATGAAAACTATAGGGGTTGAAAGTGCACATTTGTATGAAAGTTTAAAACAAAATAAAGTACAGGAAGGGTGTGTGTGTGTGTGTGTATCGTACGAGAGAGAGGGAGAGAAGGAGAAAACCCTTCTCCTTCAACAACAACAATATTTCAGGAAATCAAAGATGTTCTAGGACTGAAATCGAATGCATGAATTGGAATTCTTGATCATCTAAGTGTTCCTAACATAAGGTAAGCTAAATTTTATGTTTTTATGATCTTGTGTGAAACGGGTTTCAAGAAATCCACGAACTTATGTGAAACTAGTATGATTGTGGGGTAGAAACACCACATAGAACATGATTATGCTTGAATTCGGCTGAATTGATGATTAAAAGCGAAAACCCATTTGAAGTAGGAGTATTGTGAAGTGTAATGTTGAATTATGTGCAAATTAGTGTAATGATTATGTTTGAAGTTGCTTATAATGAGTATTTATTAGATGAAGTGGATTTAGAATGACGCTTATATGGAATTAGTTGAATTTGATGATCTTGACATGAACTTTTATGGTTATGCATAAGATATTTGTACACCATGCTTTGCTAATGGTATGCACACCATGTGCTTGATAAAATGCCTTGGGTAGTGGTTTTTATATGATAATGATTATTTCAAATGAAAATGATGTTAAATGAATAGGATTGGTAAAATGATGAGTGGTTAGCTTTCTATGTTAATGTAAATTTTGATGAAAGCATGAGATTAAAAGAATGTTGAATATGAAATGATAGGAGTGAAGGAAGAGAACACGAGCCAATCCGGGTCGCAAGTAAAGCAAGACAGAGGTAAGTTCATATGAACTTCATTTTATATTAATGTAAATCATGGTATTAGTTTCATTATATTACTACTAGCTTGTTAGTTATAGTTTAATGTATGGTAAAGCGATATATTGAACATTGAAGAAATTGTTAGATAGTGGTAATGTAAAGTATGTGTATTGACCCATTACAAATGGGTCAAAATTAACGGATAGTATGGTGATGAATTTGTATATGAAATGACTCGTTGTAAACAGGTCGAGATGGATGAAATTGTAATAAGAATGAAATGGTCATTGTATTGACTCGTTATGAACGGGTCGGATGAATTGTATATTTGATGCTAAAGGAATGATAACTACAAGTTCGTTGTAGGCGAAATTGTTGTAAGCAGGGAAGGTAAATGAAGAAGGATGCAATAGTTATGTTCAATGAGATATACTAATAAATGCATTTGTGTTGTGTATGATAGGAAAATTCCAATCTTGATAATGGCGCGCTCGGAACGAACACAGTGCATTGCCCTTTACGTGCTTCCGGTTCAAGTTTGATATTAATGGGTCAAAACAAATTACTTTTGGGTTGTAAATGCCGTCTTAATACTTATGTCTTTTATGTGTAAGTTTAAAGTTTTTATTTTGATACGATAGTTAAGGCTAATGCTCGTTTAAAAAACTTAATGTTCGTGTTGGTTACAAGGGCCAATTTGACCAAAATGTTGTATTACGGTATGGAAGTTTAAGTTTTATGACGTTTTGACATTGATGTCCTAAAAGTAGTCTAATAAAAACCATTGAAATTAACTTAATTCTAGACTCAAAGTAATACTCTAGACTACTAAACTCGACTAAACTACTAACCGGCAAGTAGACCGATCAATTATAGCAAAGCTTAAGTAAGTCCGGACATCGAACCCACAAGACTCTCTAATTATGTTAACGACTCTATCTAACTTGACACACTTAATTTATTTTATGTTTGGGGGGGGGGGGGTTACTAAAAATCCTAATATTATGATTAAACTAATATTAATTTAACTAAGTCGGACTTTTGAATCGAAGATTTAATTCAAGGATAATGGAATGGCTACCTAGGTTAGATTTCTTATTACTATTGATTGGATCTTTTAATTTATTAATAAGGTGATAGGGAACCGGGTCTTAAAATACTAAATCCTAAGGAATACCGAACAGGACCCCGACCCTTCTCGGGAAGACACCTATGATATCCTACAGATAGCTATGTTTACCAGTTTATAAGACTTCCTTTCGATTATCTAATATTCAATAAAGTGTATGAATTAGCTAACTATCTCTCAATAGGAAGCCTAGGCTAACTAAGGTTCTTGATTTGGTTTAACCGACTCGAATATGGCAAGTAAACTAAAACCAGTTTTTCTCAAAACCAATCATAGAAATTTACCTATTTAATTCAGTTACTAAATTATTATTTCTCAATAATTAAATTTAGTATAATGTTAAGATTTAATTATATGGTTGATTCAATTGTTTCTAGGGTTTATTGGCCAATTTACCAAACGATTACCCGAACCCGTTAAAACTCGACGATCAACATAAACCTATTATATGAAAGACCTTCAATTAGCCTTATGTGAAACAATCAAATAATCAACAATTAGATCAAAACATGCAAATACACCAAATCAAACAACCAAAGTTCACTACTTTATAAAAAATCCCATGAACACATTAAATAGTCAACAAAAATCCAAACTTTCATAATAAGTCATCAAAACCTAGGTAGCAAAAGTAAATCTAGCCAAGAATCATTGGTTTAAACATAACTAAAGCAAAGTTAAAAACTGAATTCATCATGACAAAGAACAAGGAAGCTAAAGATTAAGAAAATCAGTAATAAAACCCGTGATTTCTTCGATCTCTATGCTCCTAGCTTCAATCCAATGATTCTCCAACAACTTGATCTTCAGAAACCAGCTCAAAATCTCCAGAAGTTGCCTCTTGAAACTCCAAGTTCGTCCCATAATTGTAATTAGAGTTAAACTCTAATTATATAAACTTTTCCAACACAAATCTGATAAGTTTTCGAAACTTCCTCACGAACAGGCCCTCTGGCTGGCCGCGAGAGGGATCATGCAGCCGATCGCGCCCCACGACGGGTCTTTTTTCTCTAGGAACTAATCCTCCTCTCGCCACCCGTGAAAGGCACACTATAGGCCGGTTGCGGGCCGCGACCGGTCTAATTTCCCATTTTACGATTTGTTTCTTTTCTCGGCTTCCAATTACGATCCAGCTCGGTTTCCTTCAACATTTCAGCTCATTTTCTCGTCTTTTCAGCTACTCCCACGAACCAAGACCTGCGAAACGTATTTGGATTAAAAGTAGATATATTCTTGTAAAACCGAAATGAATATTATTGAAACTAATACAGACTATACATGATAAATAGATGTATTATTCAATACATCAAATATCACCACACTTACTCTTTTTTCGTCCTTGAAAAAGAACTATGCAAACGGAATCATAGCCAAGTAATTATTTGATTTCACAAATAAGATTATTTTATTAAGGTTGAAACTTGTTGTCACACCTTGAATTTCCAACCAAAACTCGGTGGGCCCGAGTGGGGAATAGTGTGACGTAAGTTGATATCATCATAGTCAAATAACACAGCATAGGGGAAGTCTTGGAGTTTAAATTACTATTACAAACCAAATGTTCAAAGTACGAAAATAATATACAGACTGCTTGTAATGAAAGATCCACAGGCGGATCGTAAAATATACAAAAATGTGTAACAGACTTTAGGGCAGATCTAAGGATTTGCAAGATCCTCTTATATCACTACCAAGCAGCTTCCGGCCTATTTCGTATTGTACCTGCAGCTTAGTCTTTTGAAAATACGCCAGCTTTCGTTGGTAAATACAATTAACTGACTCATTTTGAAAACATTTCAAAAATTGATTTAAATGCATAGGGCACGAAAAATCTTTTATAACTTGGGAAAGTTTATTTATATCCTTGTTAACAGATTCACATGTTTGTCAATACATATGGGGCCCAGTACAGAGACCAAGACATGATTAACTGACACCCACTTATGAACCCATGAAGGAGTTATCCCCAACTTGTGGGTAAAAATATTTTAGCATTCGCATTTGTCAGGTGTATGCCTACACCCCGTGCTTTGGTCGTGGTCATTAATAACTTAAATGAGCCGAGGATATCCAGGACACGGTCGTTAACCCCCAATGTTTAAGTTATCAAACAAAACTGATCAAAACGGAATATGCGGATTTACTAGCCACAATCCGGCATTAAATTGTGTAACACCCTAACACAGTTTTAAACAAAAGAGACGCAGCGGAAAATACGACTCAAAATTTCTTTCTTTATAACTGTTCTATCATACTTGAAAAGCTGTTTTAAAATGATTTCTTAAATTAATACACCGTTCATCCTTAATTAGTAAGACTCTTTGAATATACGAATACAAACCACGTGACCCCTTCTTCGTACAATTCATAATCTTAGACTCGATCCTCGTCCACTTGTCCATTAGGATGATCATAATGACCCAAATAACCTACAATCACCATATATATAACTAACACATTAGTAAATGGTGACATGATACATAAATCATTAAATATATAAACAATCAGTAACCACATGGCAATCTATACTTGTTTACTACTCCATTAAGATGTTCTTCCGAATTCGTTCTTTTACACTGGACCTCCATTCTCTGAAAGCCCAACACTTACATACCTGCACTTTTATTTCATTCTCATAGACGACCCCATTTGTATCGTCAATGTTCATATATATTAACACCATACTTAACTTCATACAAATCTCACTTATTTGGAAACATTAGATTTATTAACATGCAAACATCTTATCTGGCCAAACTACGCTTTATATAATAATCTACTTGATATATGCATAAGTATAAACAACCTTAATTACAACATCTAACTTGATCTTACACCCCAAAACTTCAATAATGCACTTAAATCTCATAAATCATCGTATACATTAGTTGTACGAACATCATAACGTAACATATAAAACATGAGCACCTAAACAACAAAATCAAAATTTTAACAACAAGGCCCGCCGTAAGCTACGGCTGGGTGGCCGTAGCTTACGGCCTAAGGAATACCAAAAAGGCAGTAAGTACCTGCCGTAGCCTACGGCTGGCAACTATAGGTTACGGCACAGAGCTGCTGAACTTTCCATTTTACCCTTTTTCAGCAAAAACTACGTAACTTCTTCGATATTCATTTGTTTCACTTGGAACTCGTTTCTAGTTGACCGTAGAACATTTGTCCACGTGATTTACCCAAAATCCTCGACCGTGTTCTTAACTTTTACGGATTTCACCGCTGTTACACGGTTCAAGCACATTAATTCGACCCGTTTGGTTTCACCAAGTTGTTTTCGACATAGTCTGCTACTTTCGACCCGCTACAAAATATGCTTACCTTAATACCCGCATTTACTACTTAATATTACATGATTCCCCACAATCATAAAATCAAAAATCTCTATACTTACTAAGAAGTGAATCGGAAGTCACTTACCTTATGCGTTCGTGTTCGTTCTGCTTCCTCGCCTACTCTTGACCAGTCAGCCTTTCGTGCTTGAGTCCATCTCGACATGATTCCTATACTTTCATGTCATCAAAATCATATTCTTGTTAGCATACACAGTTGTACATATTAACGATTATATCGAATGCATATCTCGAATTTGACTTTCATTAGTCAATTCTAACAAGCATAAGGCATATACTCAAAATCACATCCTTTTAAACTTATATAATTCATCATGTCATCCATATAACACATATTGATGTAACACATACCATATGACTTTCTATAATCTTACAATTGTGACAAGAAGTCTAGCATGCATTCTTATGTGCAGTTGACTTTCAGAAGTCAACGGTTTAACATATGAACTTTTGACTTAACCTCATACATCTGTGTCATATAGTAGACTATGCAAGTGACATTATATACATTTCATACTCATGATGTAATATGCTTATAACCACATGATCCCCTACTTATATACGCATACGCATGTTTTCACATGCTAATGTTTTCATTACCTCACATTTGACAACCACATACAAGGTTGGTCTATTAAACATAATAACAACATCCTTCTTTACTAGCAAGTTCATACGTTATATACTTAGTGCACATTCATTTCTAAGTTACCAACAAGCAATTGGTCCAACATATGATGTGCATTTCATCATTCAAGCTTAGAGTACAAATCCTAATGCATAATTCTACTCAATCATACCATCAACTACACCTTCTTACGAAATCCTTCTACAATATATCTTCTCATGTTTGATCATCGCCAATCATGTCATTATCAAACTCTACACATGTTCATCCACTATTTAGCATATAATTTCACTTACTAACTTATACTAGACGTTTTATCAAACACTTGGTGTGCGTACCTCCAACAAAGCATTATGTACAAGTATCCAAAGCATGTTTATACTAGTTCATATCATAGATCATCATATTTAACTAATTTCACATAATCCCTTCTTTTTATATCAAATCATCTAACGATACTCTAATATATACCCATTCATATATGAATATCACACAAATTTCACTACTACAAGATCATCATATCTTATCATACTACTATAACAATTGGGTTTCACTTCAAGTCTTCAATATAATCAAATACAAGCATAAGTCACCGTCTACATGGTGATTCTAACATATATTCAAGCTCAATTTCATACAATTTCACGGATGGATTAAACCCATTTCATCAAGATCATAAAAACATATAATTTAACTTACCTTATGTTGAAGACACTAAGATGTTTGAGTAAATAGGCACATGCATTCACATTTTGCCCTAAAACACACCAAATTTCTCGATTTTCTTGTGATTGTTGGAGAGAAGGGTTCTCCTTCCTCTGCTTCTCTTTTGCGACACACACCCACACCGCTTTTCTTTCTTTCTTTTTTTATATATAAACACATCTTTCTGGATGTGCATTTCCAACCCTTATAGTTTTGTTACCTCTACCACATTCTTACACTTAAAACTTAACTTTGTATTTAACTAGGTTAAGTATCCCTAGTTACCCAACAACATGCCAAACCATTTAAACATACACCCAATAGTCAAAATATGGATTTTGGGGTATTAAAAATCTACCCCCTTAAAAGAGGTTTGGTCCACGAAACCTTTCTCATTCCCGCTAGACCAATTCTACTTTTACCTTTTATCTATTCATGATGCTTACTACAACATAAATAAAGTCGAGATCTTGGCAAAAGTTTTATTCATAAATAAACATAATTGTTCGCATTGTCCTTATCTTATTGAATTAAGCAAAATACTTTCTTGTATTTATTCGATAATAGCAATTTGATTACTTTTACTTTTATACCATAAATCATGCTTAATACTTTAGTTTTACATTAGTTACACAAGGATTCCTAATGAACTTACCACAGTATTCCATTATTATCATTCCTTATAATTACTTCCATAATCATATAAGGGTCAGAAACCTGACCAAGAGCTCTTATTAGTGTGATTTTTATTTATTTATTTATTTATCTTTTTTTTTTGTATAATGCTAGTTCCTATCAAACATTTTCACTAGCGATTCATTCATTAAATTTATTCCAAGTGTATACTTTCAACATTTCATTCCCATAAATTATGGGTTCACATAATTCTTATCACAAACATTCTCGAAGTACCAAGCGAAACATACTATTATCTATGCATGCAACTTTCTTTTTATTTATACATTCACTATTGATATTTAGGTTAACCAGCTTGTACCCACTGTTCCGTTAGGATTATAGTGCCTTTCTAAAACTTAACAAAGATCCGAAATGGTTTGTAAGTCTTGGCATAACAAAGTAACAAAATCAACGAAGTAATAATAGGTATGGCGTCGGCGACGGCCGTAGACTGCGTCGCCGACGGGGTCTAGATTTGAGCGTCGCTGAATTACTTGCGTAGACAGTAGTTTAACGCGTCAGAAGTTAGGAGTGGCGTCGCCGAAGCCATGAGGGGTCTTCGCCGACGCCCCTTCTGGTCTGCTAACGCAGTTTCAGCTCAAACAGCTTAAAAATCCATTTTCTAGCCACGTTCCATCCCGAAATGATCTCTTGAAGTACCGTAATCTCCTGTAACCATCTGTAACGTTCCTACCCAGGTTATTATAATGGAATACACATAATTTATTGTTGTTTCCAACTCAAAATATAACATTGAAGTTTCAAAATACTTACTTGTATTGTGTCTTGGAACGAACACACATTTGCGTGAGCTTTCGGTTTGAGTTCAAGTGCTCTACCTATTCGTACTTGTCAAGGATTAATCGTCATTCTTCACCTACTATCGTTACTTATACCATGCATACCTTTAAGTTAGCCTCAACCAATCTCATTCATATCACTACACAATTAGCCTCCTTTATGCACTACTTACCCTACTAGGTGAGTATGTCTTGTGAGCGCTTCGTGTGAACGTTTAACCAATACCTTAAGCTTTTACATAAAATTTTTGGAGTTATCCTCCTACTAACATGATTTCCTTCTTATATTACCCATTAAAGCAAATCAGTCAATATACCAATTCTTACTCATAGTTGCGAGCTAAACATTTGCTATCCTTGATTCTATTGCATAACCAACGATCCGTGATCCGAATCGGCCTGATTCTTCGTGAGTTTATACAATACTCGAATATGATCGCATCCATTCATTTGTTGAGCTTCCGCCTATGCTCATCTGTACAACAATGTCTTGTTCAGATGAACATGGCCAACATCAAAGCTAGCAATTCTTAATGATACTTGCCATTAATACATTCTTTTCAAGTATTATTTATTCTACTCGGTGTTTAAGCACCTAGAATTCTTTTACAAACTTCTTACGTGTATGCTCTAACATATCACACATACCATTTCTGCATACGATTCTTTCATTTTGTTAATTATTTCGCAAACTTTCTGCAGTTTGACTTTTCAAGGTCAAACTGGCACTTCTTCTTATTGTACATGTATTGAAGTACACGTTTGTACTTCTTTCTAAATCAAGCATACTTTTAAAATATGGTATTAGCATTTCACGAGAAAGTCTTCTTTCCTTGTAATTACTTATGTCGTTCATCCGGGTCCTAGCCTGTCATTCAATTTTAACTCTCATGTGTTATTTGTTAACATGCACAACATGTAGTTTATTAATTTTTTCTTTCTTTCAACTAAACTTTTCTCAATACTAATATAAATTCTCAAAGGGTTATACTTACTTCATGCATCGAACCCTTCATGCTATTTTACAATTACTTGCCTTATAATTAATAATCCCAACTTCGTTGACCTTTCAGGAGATTAAACTATAAATACATTCTTATTTATGTTTTATTAATCACCCATAATCTGGCCCACACGTGTTTTGTTCTTACTTACTTACTTACTTAAGAATTTCAGTCTTCTTATTCTTACATATTACTCTTGTGTGTTAGATCTGTATTTTCCTACGGATATTAATCCTTCACTCATGCTCTTCTTTCTTTTATGTTTGAATCCGTCTATGGATTCAAACCTTCCATTCATACTTTTTCTTCTTCTATGTTTGAATCCATTAGTGGATTCAAACCTTTCATTCTTACTTTTCGTTCTTTTATGTTTGACCGTACTTACTTATGAATTTAAAGCTTCATTATCTACTTTGATTCGTACTTACTTAAGGATTCAAAGCTTTCATTCATTCCCTTCTTACGGGTTTAATCTGTATTCACCTACGGATTTAAACCTTTCATTCTTATAGAACACCCTCGTTTTCTTCTTGAGAGTCTTGTAACTTCTTTCACCCACATGGTCACTTACCTTCCAATTCTACCAGACATACCTGTAATGATTATCATGGCGTCACAAGTTTCATATGCTTCTTGTGTACCGGCCAGGTACGCAATCCACATACTAGCCTCGTGCTAACATGTAGTCATCACCTTATGCTCATAGATGTGGGTTTCAGTTCGCACATCATCTATAAGACCTTACCAAGTCAATATCATTATCTTTCGCTTGAAAACCAACCCCGTGTTTCAGTCTAGATCCCGCTAAAACAAAATTGACGGCATTCATTTATCATTAATCCTATCTCGGGTGATCCCCTAACACTGGTACTCATATTTATTAAAATTGTGTACCCGAGATCCGATAGTCCAATCACATGCTTTAACGCTTGTTCAAGATCGCATCCTTGAATCGTCCTTCTTATTTTATCCAATCTCACCCTTCAGTTGTTTATCGAGTCCAGGATTGTACGCTTCATATCACAAGAGCACCCAAGTTTGAGTTCAAGTACATACCCATGAGTACTTGATTTCACTCAAACCAGGGCTCTGATAACAACCTGTAACACCCTAACACATTTTTAACCAAAAGAGACGCAGCGGAAAATACGACTCAAAATTTCTTTCTTTATAACTGTTCTACCATACTTGCAAAGTTGTTTTAAAACAATTTCTTAAATTAATACACCGTTCATCCTTAATTAGTAAGACTCTTTGAATATACGAATACAAACCACGTGACCCCTTCTTCGTACAATTCATAATCTTAGACTCGATCCTCATCCACTTGTCCATTAGGATGATCATAATGACCCGAATAACCTGCAGTCACCATATATATATGGTGACATGATACATAAATCATTAAATATATAAACAATCAGTAACTGCACGGCAATCTATATCTGTTTACTACTCCATTTAGATGTTCTTCCGAATTCATTCTTTTACACTGGACCTCCATTCTCTGAAAGCCCAACACTTACATACCTGCACTTTTATTTCATTCTCATAGATGATCCAGTTAGTATCGTCAATGTTCATATATATTAACACCATACTTAACTTCATACAAATCTCACTTATTTGGAAACATTAGATTTATTAACATGCATACATCTTATTTGGCCCAACTACTCTTTAGATAATAATCTACTTGATATATGCATAAGTATAAACAACCTTAATTACAACATCTAACTTGATCTTACACCCAGCACTTCAATAATGCACTTAAATCTCATAAATCATCGTATACATTAGTTGTACGGACATCATAACGTAACAAATAAAACATGAGCACCTAAACAACAAAATCAAAATTTTAACAACAAGGCCCGCCGTAAGCTACGGCTGGGTGGCTGTAGCTTACGGCCTAACGAGTACCAAAAAGGCAGCAAGTGCCTGCCGTAGCCTACGGCTGGCAACCATAGGTTACGGCACAGAGCTTTTGAACTTTCCATTTTACCCTTTTTCAGCAAAAACTACGTAACTTCTTTGATATTCATTTGTTTCACTTGGAACTCGTTTCTAGTTGACCGTAGAACATTTGTCCACGTGATTTACCCAAAATCCTCGACCGTGTTCTTAACTTTTACGGATTTCACCGCCGTTACACGGTTCAAGCACATTAATTCGACCCGTTTAGTTTCACCAAGTTGTTTTCGACATAGTCTGCTACTTTCGACCCGCTACAAAATATGCTTACCTTAATACCCGCATTTACTACTTAATATTACATGATTCCCCACAATCATAAAATCAAAAATCTCTATACTTACTAAGAAGTGAATCGGAAGTCACTTACCTTATGCGTTCGTGTTAGTTCTGCTTCCTCGCCTCCTCTTGACCAGTCAGCCTTTCGTGCTTGAGTCCATCTCGACATGATTCCTATACTTTCATGTCATCGAAATCACATTCTTGTTAGCATACACAATTCTACATATTAACGATTATATCAAATGCATCTCTCGAATTTGACTTTCATTAGTCAATTCTAACAAGCATAAGACATATATAATTCATCATGTCATCCATATAACACATATTGATGTAACACGTACCATATGACTTTATATAATCTTACAATTGTGACAAGAAGTCTAGCATGCATTCTTATGCGCAGTTGACTTTCAGTAGTCAACGGTTTAACATATGAACTTTCGACTTAACCTCATACATCCGTGTCATATAGTAGACTATGCAAGTGACATTATATACATTTCAAACTCATGATGTAATATGCTTACAACCACATGATCCCCTACTTATATACGTATACACATGTTTTCACATGCTAATGTTTTCATTACCTCACATTTGACAACCACATACAAGGTTGGTCTATTAAACATAATAACAACATCCTTCTTTACTAGCAAGTTCATACATTATATACTTAGTGCACATTCATTTCTAATTTACCAACAAGCAATTGGTCGAACATATGGTGTGCATTTCATCATTCAAGCATAGAGTACAAATCCTAATGCATAATTCTACTCAATCATACCATCAACTACACCTTCTTACGAAATCCTTCTACAATATATCTTCTCATGTTTGATCATCGCCAATCATGTCATTATCAAACTCTACACATGTTCATCCACTATTTAGCATATAATTTCACTTACTAACTTATACTAGACGTTTTATCAAACACTTGGTGTGCGTACCTCCAACAAAGCATTATGTACAAGTATCCAAAGCATGTTTATACTAGTTCATATCATAGATCATCATATTTAACTAATTTCACATAATCCCTTCTTTTTATATAAAATCATCTAACGATACTCTAACATATACCCATTCATATATGAATATCACACAAATTTCACTACTACAAGATCATCATATCTTATCATACTACTATAACAATTGGGTTTCACTTCAAGTCTTCAATATAATCAAATACAAGCATAAGTCACCGTCTACATGGTGATTCTAACATATATTCAAGCTCAATTTCATACAATTTCACGGATGGATTAAACCCATTTCATCAAGATCATAAAAACATATAATTTAACTTACCTTATGTTGAAGACACTAAGATGTTTGAGTAAATAGGCACATGCATTCACATTTTGCCCTAAAACACACCAAATTTCTGGATTTTCTTGTGATTGTTTGAGAGAAGGGTTCTCCTTCCCCTGATTCTCTCTTGCGACACACACCCACACCGCTTTTCTTTCTTTCTTTTTTTTTATATATAAACACATCTTTCTGGATGTGCATTTCCAGCCCTTATAGTTTTGTTACCTCTACCACATTCTTACACTTAAAACTTAACTTTGTATTTAACTAGGTTAAGTATCCCTAGTTACCCAACAACATGCCAAACCATTTAAACATACACCCAATAGTCAAAATATGGATTTTGGGGCATGAAAAATCTACCCCCTTAAAAGAGGTTTGGTCCCCGAAACCTTTCTCTTTCCCGCTAGACCAATTCTACTTTTACCTTTTATCTATTCATGATGCTTACTACAACATGAATAAATTCGGGATCTTGGCAAAAGTTTTATTCTATCTTCTTGAATTAAGCAAAATACTTTCTTGTATTTGTTTGATAATAGCAATTTGATTACTATTACTTTTATACCATAAATCATGCTTAACACTTTAGTTTTACATTAGTTACACAAGTATTCCTAATGAACTTACCACAGTATTCCATTATTATCATTCCTTATAATTACTTCCATAATCATATAAAGGTCAGAAACCCGATCAAGAACTCTTATTAGTGTGATTTTTTATTTATTTATTTATCTTTTCTTTATATAATGCTAGTTCCTATCAAACATTTTCACTAGCGATTCATTCATTAAATTTATTCCAAGTGTATACTTTCAACATTTCATTCCCATAAATTATGGGTTCACATAATTCTTATCACAAACATTCTCGAAGTACCAAGCAAAACATACTATCATCTATGCATGCAACTTTCTTTTTATTTATACATTCACTATTGATATTTAGGTTAACCAGCTTGTAACCACTGTTCCGTTAGAATTATAGTGCCTTTCTAAAGCTTAACAAAGATCCGAAATGGGTTTGTAAGTCTTGGCATAACAAAATCAACGAAGTAATTCTAGGTATGGCATCGGCGACGGCCGTAGACTGCGTCGCCGACAGGGTCTAGATTTGAGCGTCGCTTAATTACTTGCGTAGACAGTAGTTTAACGCGTCGGAAGTTAGGAGTGGCGTCGCCGATGCCATGAGGGGTCTTCGCCGACGCCCTTTCTGGTCTGCTAACGCAGTTTCAGCTCAAACAGCTTAAAAATCCATTTTCTAGCCACGTTCCATCCCGAAATGATTTCTTGAAGTACCGTAATCTTCTGTAACCATCCGTAACGTTCCTACCGAGGTTATTATAATGGAATACCCATAATTTATTGTTGTTTCCAACTCAAAATATAACATTGAAGTTTCAAAATACTTACTTGTATTGTGTCTTGGAACGAACACACATTTGCGTGAGCTTTCGGTTTGAGTTCAAGTGCTCTACCTATTCGTACTTGTCAAGGATTAATCGTCATTCTTCACCTACTATCGTTACTTATACCATGCATACCTTTAAGTTAGCCTCAACCAATCTCATTCATATCACTACACAATTAGCCTCCTTTATGCACTACTTACCCTACTAGGTGAGTATGTCTCGTGAGCGCTTCGTGCGAACGTTTAACCAATACCCTAATCTTTTACATAAAATTTTTGGAGTTATCCTCCTACTAACATGATTTCCTTCTTATATTACCCATTAAAGCAAATCAGTCAATATACCAATTCTTACTCATAGTTGCGAGCTAAACATTTGCTATCCTTGATTCTATTGCAAAACCAACGATCCATGATCCGAATCGGCCTGATTCTTCGTGAGTTTATGCAATACTCGAATATGATCGCATCCATTCATTTGTTGAGCTTCCGCCTATGCTCATATGTACAACAATGTCTTGTTCAGATGAACATGGCCAACATCAAAGCTAGCAATTCTTAATGATACTTGCCATTAATACATTCTTTTCAAGTATTATTTATTCTACTCGGTGTTTAAGTACCTAGAATTCTTTTACAAACTTTTTACGTGTATGCTCTAACATATCACACATACCATTTCTGCATACGATTCTTTCATTTTGTTAATTATTTTGCAAACTTTCTGCAGTTTGACTTTTCAAGGTCAAACTGGCACTTCTTCTTATTGTACATGTATTGAAGTACACGTTTGTACTTCTTTCTAAATCAATCATACTTTTAAAATATGGTATTAGCATTTCACGAGAAAGTCTTCTTTCCTTGTAATTACTTATGTCGTTCATCCGGGTCCTAGCCTGTCATTAAATTTTAACTCTCATGTGTTATTTGTTAACATGCACAACATGTAGTTTATTAATTATTTCTTTCTTTCAACTAAACTTTTCTCAATACTACTATAAATTCTCAAAGGGTTATACTTACTTCATGCATCGAACCCTTCATGTTATTTTACAATTACTTGCCTTATAATTAATAATCCCAACTTCGTTGACCTTTCAGGAGATTAAACTATAAATACATTCTTATTTATGTTTTATTAATCACCCATAATCTGGCCCACACGTGTTTTGTTCTTACTTACTTACTTACTTAAGAATTTCAGTCTTCTTATTCTTACATATTACTCTTGTGTGTTAGATCTGTATTTTCCTACGGATATTAATCCTTCACTCATGCTCTTCTTTCTTTTATGTTTGAATCCGTCTATGGATTCAAACCTTCCATTCATACTTTTTCTTCTTCTATGTTTGAATCCATTAGTGGATTCAAACCTTTCATTCTTACTTTTCGTTCTTTTATGTTTGACCGTACTTACTTATGAATTTAAAGCTTCATTATCTACTTTGATTCGTACTTACTTAAGGATTTAAAGCTTTCATTCATTCTCTTCTTACGGGTTTAATATGTATTCACCTACGGATTTAAACCTTTCATTCTTATAGAACACCCTCGTTTTCTTCTTGAGAGTCTTGTAACTTCTTTCACCCACATGGTCACTTACCTTCCAATTCTACCAGACATACCTGTAATGATTATCATGGCGTCACAAGTTTCATATGCTTCTTGTGTACTGGCCAGGTACGCAATCCACATACTAGCCTCGTGCTATCATGTAGTCATCACCTTATGCTCATAGATGTGGGTTTCAGTTCGCACATCATCTATAAGACCTTACCAAGTCAATATCATTATCTTTCGCTTAAAAACCAACTCCGTGTTTCAGTCTAGATCCCGCTAAAACAAAATTGACGGCATTCATTTATCATTAATCCTATCTCGGGTGATCCCCTAACACTGGTACTCATATTTATTAAAATTGTGTACCCGAGATCCGATAGTCCAATCACATGCTTTAACGCTTGTTCAAGATCGCATCCTTGAATCGTCCTTCTTATTTTATCCAATCTCACCCTTCAGTTGTTGATCGAGTCCAGGATTGTACGCTTCATATCACAAGAGCACCCAAGTTTGAGTTCAAGTACATACCCATGAGTACTTGATTTCACTCAAACCAGGGCTCTGATAACAACTTGTAACACCCTAACACATTTTTAACCAAAAGAGACGCAGGGGAAAATACGACTCAAAATTTCTTTCTTTATAACTGTTCTACCATACTTGCAAAGTTGTTTTAAAACGATTTCTTAAATTAATACACCCTTCATCCTTAATTAGTAAGACTCTTTGAATATACGAATACAAACCACGTGACCCCTTCTGCGTACAATTCATAATATTCGACTCGATCCTCATCCACTTGTCCATTAGGATGATCATAATGACCCGAATAACCTGCAGTCACCATATATATGGTGACATGATACATAAATCATTAAATATATAAACAATCAGTAACTGCACGGCAATATATATCTGTTTACTACTCCATTTAGATGTTCTTCCGAATTCATTCTTTTACACTGGACCTCCATTCTCTGAAAGCCCAACACTTACATACCTGCACTTTTATTTCATTCTCATAGACGATCCAGTTAGTATCGTCAATGTTCATATATATTAACACCATACTTAACTTCATACAAATCTCACTTATTTGGAAACGTTAGATTTATTAACATGCATACATCTTATTTGGCCCAACTACTCTTTAGATAATAATCTACTTGATATATGCATAAGTATAAACAACCTTAATTACAACATCTAACTTGATCTTACACCCAGCACTTCAATAATGCACTTAAATCTCATAAATCATCGTATACATTAGTTGTACGGACATCATAACGTAACAAATAAAACATGAGCACCTAAACAACAAAATCAAAATTTTAACAAGGCCCCCGTAAGCTACGGCTGGGTGGCTGTAGCTTACGGCCTAACGAGTACTAAAAAGGCAGCAAGTGCCTGCCGTAGCCTACGGCTGGCAACCATAGGTTATGGCACAGAGCTGTTGAACTTTCCATTTTACCCTTTTTCAGCAAAAACTCCGTAACTTCTTTGATATTCATTTGTTTCACTTGGAACTCGTTTCTAGTTGACCGTAAAACATTTGTCCACGTGATTTACCCAAAATCCTCGACCGTGTTCCTGACTTTTATGGATTTCACCGCCGTTACACACGGTTCAAGCACATTAATTCGACCCGTTTGGTTTCACCAAGTTGTTTTCGACATAGTCTGCTACTTTCGACCCGCTACAAAATATGCTTACCTTAATACCCGCATTTACTACTTAATATTACATGATTCCCCACAATCATAAAATCAAAAATCTCTATACTTACTAAGAAGTGAATCGGAAGTCACTTACCTTATGCATTCGTGTTCGTTCTGCTTCCTCGCCTACTCTTGACCAGTCAGCCTTTCGTGCTTGAGTCCATCTCGACATGATTCCTATACTTTCATGTCATCGAAATCACATTCTTGTTAGCATACACAATTCTACATATTAACGATTATATCAAATGCATATCTCGAATTTGACTTTCATTAGTCAATTCTAACAAGCATAAGACATATACTCAAAATCACATCCTTCTAAACTTATATAATTCATCATGTCATCCATATAACACATATTGATTTAACACGTACCAAATGACTTTCTATAATCTTACAATTGTGACAATAAGTCTAGCATGCATTCTTATGCGCAGTTGACTTTCAGAAGTCAACGGTTTAACATATGAACTTTCGACTTGTCACACCCCGACCCGCAGTGGAAAAGGTGACCGGGGCATGATTGGGTTATCATCAAAGCTCATGACATTTATTATAACGTTTCATCTTCATTAATACAATTTAATGGGAAATTTACAATCATAATTACATCATGTCCTAAACATCTATCTAGGCTTCATTGTTTTCTTCTAAGGCATTTCCTATGTTTTCCTTGCTTCATCCTGTTCACCTGTATCATGTGTAAAAATGGTTTTTTGATCAACAAAAAGTTGGCGAGTGAATCCTATGGAAAACATTTGAGCAAGTTTATTTAATTGATAATAAAATAAAGTGCACAACCACATATGAGTAAAAATAGATGTAAACTTATACACCAATCATTTAATATTGAATAATGCACACATGAACAATAATGGATCGTTTTGAGGCACGCGTTGCTCAACTCGTCTCTCACGAGGAACTGATGGGCCTAATGAATGATTTGCATAAACTTGACAATATAAAATATATAACTACAAACAACATAAACTAAATAATACACACACGAACAATAATGGATTTGTTTTGAGGCGCGCGTTACTCAACTCGTCTCTCACGAGGAACTGATGGGCCTAATGAATGAATTGCATATAAATTGACAAAATGAAATACATAATTACAAGCAATATATACAATCTAAGTTTAGATCACAATATGGTATGGCACAAGTTTAAATAAACGAGTTAATTTTGTGACACATGACACACCCCAAAACGTGTAATTAAAAAGGGGAGTTGTAAGATTCACTCACATTGGGTGCGTTCGGTTGATGATGTTGAATGCGCACGAAGTGGTTTTAACCACGAGTGAAATTAACCTAGATAATGGCATAATGGTTCGGTAAGTAAACGGATTTTATTAATCTATTTTAGTAGGATTGTTGGGTGTATTTTTGTGAGTTTTAGGCTATTTTCTAACCTTAAAAATGTTATTTTTAAGTATTTTTAATTGATTTTTAAATAAAATAAATAAATAAAAATAATAAAAAAAATGTTTACTTTTTGAGCTTTGACCGTTGACCATTGACTTTGACTGTTGACTGTTGACCGGTTCGTATGTGTAATTGTGTGCGCCGGGTGAGGCTCGAACCCGAGACCTCCCGTACGCGTGCACGCAGCTCTACCAACTGAGCTACGTGTCTAACCCGAAATATTTCTGTTTTTAATTATATTTATATATTAATTGAATTAAACATAAAATCATTTATTTTTAAAAACGATTTTAATGCATCGAACCGGTGCGCTCCACAGGTCTCGAACCCGGGACTTGTGGGTTGAGTTAACACACAGTCCACCGCTGGACTGTGTGTCTAACTTGTTAAATAATCTGATTTTTATTATACTTATATACAAACTTCATTATTTCATTTCTGCCTTATTTAAAAAGTTTGACAATTTTCCGGATCGGTGCAGTAGTCCGGACTCGAACTCGTGACCTGTGATTAAACGTTCACACAGTCCACCACTGGACTGTGTGTCTATCTTGGTTATTATTCCGATTTTTATTAAACCTAACATTTATATGAAGTGAATCCGGTTCAGTAATAAAAAGGAACATTTTTATTAAGGCGAGTATGCGTGGGACATGTATCGAACTCGAGACGTTTGCGTGTTTTATTTGCACACAGTCCACCGCTGGACTGTGTGTCTAACCCGAGTTATATCTTGATTTAATATTAAACTTATAGACAACGGAAAAACTTCGTCTTCTTCGTTAGACTAAACCAGAATCGGAGTCCGACTGGTTCGTCGATTTAATCATGTTCTTTTAGTGTTTTGAGGTTAATTACAGGTGAGATAAATAAAAAGAATGAAAAATTAAGCGTAAGGTATACCGAACTGAACTCCTCTGTTTCTCCGACGAAACTCCGGTGACAGCAGATTATTCTGGCGACGTGTGTCCTGCGGCAGAGAGTCTTCAGGGAGCTTGAGGTGAGTGTAGGTGGCTTCGGTATAAGTTCAGGGTGTTCAGTAAGGCTCAGAAGTGAAAGGCTCGGTTTTCCGGCGATTTGCAGGTATTTTCCGGCGAGTGAATTTTCGTCGAGAAAGGGTGCGGTTTTGAGCGAAAAGGCTACCAGTGGCTTGTGGGTGAATTTATAGGGAGGAATCAAGATGTATAGAGTCGGATTTCAGACTTGATTCAAAGTCATTACGTTTTCCGGCGGTTATGACTTACGTCGCGGGTTCAGACGTCGGTTATAACCGATGTCATAGTTAAAGTTTACGTTAAAACTGAAGAAACCGTCAAATCTTGGCGAGATAGCCGGGATTTCCGACGACTGTGATTGGGCGCGTCGGTTTTGAAATTGAGATTCATTTTATGTATTAATTGTTTCCAATATTTAACAAAAAACATAAGTGGCGCAGTGGTTGAATGGTTAAGTGTTAAGGCTTTGTTTGAATCGCTGGCTGACCCGGGTTCGAAACCCGACAGCAGTCTTTTATTTTTAAACCACAATTTTTAACAGTTTTTCAAAAATAAATTATATATTCCAATATACTTATTAATTATGTATCGTTTAAAATTAATTTGGGCATTAAATAAGCAACGAAATTTTTAACTGATTGTTCGGTTAATAAACGGAGCGGGTTTGGTAAATCCGTTTTTTTTTTTACGGATGTTACAGTATCCCCTGCTTTTTAGAAATTTCGTCCCAAATTTAAGTAGTGATATATTTGTCTAAAAAGAATGGTGTTTAGTTTGACAGTTACATACTTAGAAAAAGTGTAAGAGTTTAAATTTTGTTTGAGGCGGTAACGTCCCTTGTAAGGGTTAAGTACCCTGTTACAGGAATCACTTTTTGTTGCCTACGGTAAAATATTGATAAGCAGAGTTGATTTGCTAAATATGATATCATGCGTAAGAGTTTTGATATGTTTGGAAGGATAGGGTTATATCCTAAAACAAAATTTCTAATGCTACAACCTACATGGAACTTCTCATAACCGCCTGACAATGCCCCTGATCCTTTGACAAGAATACTTATATATAGGAAGTACCAGCGGCGTATCCACCATATTCTTGTCAAATTTTTATTGGTTTTATCAGCAAGTTATGATTAGTTACCAAGAAACTACTAAATCCTACATAGAACTTCTCATAACCGCCTGACAATGCCTCTGATCCTTTGACAAGAATACTATATATAGGAAGTACCAGCGGCGTATCCACCATATTCTTGTCAAATTTTCATTGGTTTTATCAGTAAGTTATGATTGGTCCTATGATGTAACTCTAGAACATAAATAACACAACAACCAATATTTGAATCCACATTCTGATAGCATATATGTTTGAATGGTGACAGTTCCTCTCTCGTTTGTTATGATGGAGAGGTTAGTTTATGTAGAAATAGAACACAATCCAATTTCTTTAAATGGCGAGATGATATGAATGTAACACAAATTTCAACCAAGACAATACTAAATCCTACATGGAACTTCTCATAACCGCCTGATAACGCCTCTGATCCTTTGGCAAGAATACTTATATATAGGAAGTACCAGCGGCGTATCCACCATATTCTTGTCAAATTTTCGTTGGTTTTATCCGCAAGTTATGATTAGTTACCAAGAAACTACTAAATCCTACATAGAACTTCTCATAACCGCCTGATAATGCCTCTGATCCTTTGACAAGAATACTTATATATAGGAAGTACCAGCGGCGTATCCACCATATTCTTGTCAAATTCTCATTGACTTTATCCACAAGTTATGATTAGTTCTGTGTGACTCTACAACAAACACAACAACCACAAGATACTGATAATGAAAAATGTCTGTGCGATCAAGGCTCAATCAAACGGAGCCGATCGTATTGCATGTACTGAAAATGAAAAATGTCTGTGCGATCAAGGCTCAATCAAACGGAGCTGATCGTATTGCATGTACTGAAAATAGTAAACAATAATCACTCAAACAGTTTATACATGGAACCTCTCATAACCGCCAGATAATGCCTCTGATCCTTTGGCAAGAATACTTATATATAGGAAGTACCAGCGGCGTATCCACCATATTCTTGTCAAATTCTCATTGGCTTTATCCTTAAGTTATGATTGGTTCTATGTAATTCTAAAACATAAAGAAAAACATAAAACTAAACGATTGGAGTTGAATCTTGATTTCCGGTGAAGAGGACTAGTTGGGTGGTTTCGTTTGGGCCGTCATTATTCTCGTCAGGATTGGCGTTGATGTTGAAAACTCTTCCTCTTGCTGGTGGCCTAGTGATTTGGTTTTCTTGATTTACTTGGTTAACTGGGTTTGATTGAGCTTGAGCGTTTATGATGTTAACCAATCGAGGGCACGTGTTTCTAAAGTGGGTAGGGTCGCCACAATTGAAACAAGCTCGAACATATGGGAACATGGGGTATTGAGGTTGATGATAGGTTTGGGTCATGTTTTGAGTAGGGGGAGAGATTTGGTTTTGAGGGGTGCGGCAAACCTTGCTCAAATGACCATAGCGTCCACAAGTTGCACATAGTCGACAAGGTAAGGTAAGGGGATGGTGATAAAAACAGGTGTTACATCGAGGGTGAGGCCCAAGATATGGTTTCTTATTTGGGTAAGTTGAGTTGGGTGCCACTTGAGTGATTGGGATAGCTTGGATGGGTATGGCGTGTGAAATTGGTTGATTTCGTTGGATAGTAGCAAAAAGTTGCCCGTCTCTTTTTCTCTTAGAATTGGGTTGAGAAGGGGATTCGGTTTGGGTGTAGTCGGAGGTTTCAGTCGATGCTTTATCCTTCTTCTTTTCCTCCTTGAAGTATTTGTTCCGGATTCGGTTCTCGGTGAGCTCTGTAGCTAACTCCATTGCTGCTTCCAAGTTTGCAGGTGTGGCACTTATTACAGAGTCTTGAATCTTTGACGGAAGACCACGAATGTAGTGCTCGATCAAACGGTAGAGGGGAGTGAACAAGTTGGGAAACATTTGATTTAACTCGAGGAATCTTTTGTTGTACGTGGTGTGGTCGCCTTCCTTTTGCTTCAACGAATAGAACTCATCTTCTAATTTCTTGATTTCGCTACTTGGGCAAAATCGTCTGGTCATGATTTCCTTCAATTCATTCCAAGTTAAAGTCGTAGCATCTTCAACACCTCGTTTGGCCTTCTCTGTATTCCACCAAGTAAGTGCTATTCCATATAAACGACCGGTAGCATATCGCACTTTGCGATCATCGGGGCAATCGCAATTTAGAAAAGTGTTCTCCATTTCTTCAAACCAATGGAGGAGAGCGGTGATACCTTCAGTCCCTTCGTATTTTGGAGGGTCGCATGATTTGAAATGCTTGTAGGTGCATTTAGTGGTATTTGGGGGAGGGTTGATAACGTGTTGATCTTCTTGATTGACAGGATTCGCGGTAAGTGCTTGTTGGACTTGGATTACAATGTTGGGTATTATGGCAGCCATTTGTTGAGCGATTAGGGCAGCCATGCGCTCGCGGGCTTTTCCTGCTCTCATCTTCCTACGGGCGAGGTTAGAAGACATCTACAAGGAATACGCATCATGAGTATGAGTTGGATGTTTTTGGGTTCATGGGTCGTATTTAGGAATGAACATTCATAAAATAAATATAGAAAAATAAATCTACTACATCCATAGGATGTCTTGGGCTTTGCTCGTCATTAGGCCCTGCATGCCGCCATACTTCACCTTCGTAATCATGTGGGCCCCCATGAATACCGGGTTTTTCATATGGTTCGCATGTGTTAGCCTAGTTACGTACACTAAAACCCGGAGAAAATCGAGAAATATGTATATAACGTATGATATTTGGAATGTGTCCAGGTGTAGACACGGTGACACCTCAAAGTGGGGTTAGTTCGGACGACGTTTGGTGTGGCATGCTTTGGCCTAATAGGTCCTTCGTACTCTCATCGTTAGTCCCAGGTAGGCAAACTGGTCCGTTATATTGGATTTATACGAATGCCAACCTAGACAGGACGTTCCGACTACCGGTACTTGTACCCTTCCAGTTACTACATGCCCGTCGCAGAACTTACTTTGATGAGATTTGAAAATTGCAACAAAATCTTTGAATAACGAGAGTATGAAAATGATTTGAATATATGAACATTGAAATATGTATGATAAATGTGTATATAAGTATGTATGTTTGACTGTAAGTATAAACAAATATGAAACAAATAAACATCATAAGTTTGTATGTAACCACCTAAACAATTAAAATTCAGGCAAACTATAGTATAGGCTCTAAGGGTCTAATAACCTAACCTATATCCCTATAGTCATGGCTCTGATACCAATCTGTCACACCCCGACCCGCAGCGGAAAAGGTGACCGGGGCATGATTGGATTATCATCAAAGCTCATGACATTTATTATAACGTTTCATATTCATTAATACAATTTAATGGGAAATTTACAATCATAATTACATCATGTCCTAAACATCTATCTAGGCTTCATTGTTTTCTTCTAAGGCATTTCCTATGTTTTCCTTGCTTCATCCTGTTCACCTGTATCATGTGTAAAAATGGTTTTTTGATCAACAAAAAGTTGGCGAGTGAATCCTATGGAAAACATTTGAGCAAGTTTATTTAATTGATAATAAAATAAAGTGCACAACCACACATGAGTAAAAATAGATGTAAACTTATACACCAATCATTTAATATTGAATAATGCACACATGAACAATAATGGATCGTTTTGAGGCACGCGTTGCTCAACTCGTCTCTCACGAGGAACTGATGGGCCTAATGAATGATTTGCATAAACTTGACAATATAAAATATATAACTACAAACAACATAAACTAAATAATACACACACGAACAATAATGGATTTGTTTTGAGGCGCGCGTTACTCAACTCGTCTCTCACGAGGAACTGATGGGCCTAATGAATGAATTGCATATAAATTGACAAAATGAAATACATAATTACAAGCAATATATACAATCTAAGTTTAGATCACAATATGGTATGGCACAAGTTTAAATAAACGAGTTAATTTTGTGACACATGACACACCCCAAAACGTGTAATTAAAAAGGGGAGTTGTAAGATTCACTCACATTGGGTGCGTTCGGTTGATGATGTTGAATGCGCACGAAGTGGTTTTAACCACGAGTGAAATTAACCTAGATAATGGCATAATGGTTCGGTAAGTAAACGGATTTTATTAATCTATTTTAGTAGGATTGTTGGGTGTATTTTTGTGAGTTTAAGGCTATTTTCTAACCTTAAAAATGTTATTTTTAAGTATTTTTAATTGATTTTTAAATAAAATAAATAAATAAAAATAATAAAAAAAATGTTTACTTTTTGAGCTTTGACCGTTGACCATTGACTTTGACTGTTGACTGTTGACCGGTTCGTATGTGTAATTGTGTGCGCCGGGTGAGGCTCGAACCCGAGACCTCCCGTACGCGTGCACGCAGCTCTCCCAACTGAGCTACGTGTCTAACCCGAAATATTTCTGTTTTTAATTATATTTATATATTAATTGAATTAAACAGAAAATCATTTATTTTTAAAAACGATTTTAATGCATCGAACCGGTGCGCTCCACAGGTCTCGAACCCGGGACTTGTGGGTTGAGTTAACACACAGTCCACCGCTGGACTGTGTGTCTAACTTGTTAAATAATCTGATTTTTATTATACTTATATACAAACTTCATTATTTCATTTCTGCCTTATTTAAAAAGTTTGATAATTGTCCGGATCGGTGCAGTAGTCCAGACTCGAACTCGTGACCTGTGATTAAACGTTCACACAGTCCACCACTGGACTGTGTGTCTATCTTGGTTATTATTCCGATTTTTATTAAACTTAACATTTATATGAAGTGAATCCGGTTCAGTAATAAAAAGGAACATTTTTATTAAGGCGAGTATGCGTGGTTAGACTAAACCAGAATCGGAGTCCGACTGGTTCGTCGATTTAATCATGTTCTTTTAGTGTTTTGAGGTTAATTACAGGTGAGATAAATAAAAAGAATGAAAAATTAAGCGTAAGGTATACCGAACTGAACTCCTCTGTTTCTCCGGCGAAACTCCGGTGACAACAGATTATTCCGGCGACGTGTGTCCTGCGGCAGAGAGTCTTCAGGGAGCTTGAGGTGAGTGTAGGTGGCTTCGGTATAAGTTCTGGGTGTTCAGTAAGGCTCAGAAGTGAAAGGCTCGGTTTTCCGGCGATTTGCAGGTATTTTCCGGCGAGTGAATTTTCGTCGAGAAAGGGTGCGGTTTTGAGCGAAAAGGCTACCAGTGGATTGTGGGTGAATTTATAGGGAGGAATCGATATGTATAGAGTCGGATTTCAGACTTGATTCAAAGTCATTACGTTTTCCGGCGGTTATGACTTGCGTCGCGGGTTCAGACGTCGGTTATAACCGATGTCATAGTTAAAGTTTACGTTAAAACTGAAGAAACCGTCAAATCTTGGCGAGATAGCCGGGATTTCCGACGACTGTGATTGGGAGCGTCGGTTTTGAAATTGAGATTCATTTTATGTATTAATTGTTTCCAATATTTAACAAAAAACATAAGTGGCGCAGTGGTTGAATGGTTAAGTGTTAAGGCTTTGTTTGAATCGCTGGCTGACCCGGGTTCGAAACCCGGCAGCAGTCTTTTATTTTTAAACCACAATTTTTAACAGTTTTTCAAAAATAAATTATATATTCCAATACTTATTAATTATGTATCGTTTAAAATTAATTTGGGCATAAAATAAGCAACGAAATTTTTAACTGATTGTTCGGTTAATAAACGGAGCGGGTTTGGTAAATCCGTTTTTTTTTTTTTTTTTACGGATGTTACACGACTTAACCTCATACATCCGTGTCATATAGTAGACTATGCAAGTGACATTATGTACATTTCATACTCATGATGTAATATGCTTACAACCACATGATCCCCTACTTTTATACGTATACACATGTTTTCACATGCTAATGTTTTCATTACCTCACATTTGACAACCACTTACAAGGTTGGTCTATTAAACATAATAACAAGATCCTTCTTTACTAGCAAGTTCATACGTTATATACTTAGTGCACATTCATTTCTAATTTACCAACAAGCAATTGGTCGAACATATGGTGTGCATTTCATCATTCAAGCATAGAGTACAAATCCTAATGCATAATTCTACTCAATCATACCATCAACTACACCTTCTTACGAAATCCTTCTACAATATATCTTCTCTAGTTTGATCATCGCCAATCATGTCATTATCAAACTCTACACATGTTAATCCACTGTTTAGCATATAATTTCACATACTAACTTATACTAGACGTTTTATCAAACACTTGGTGTGCGTAACTCCAACAAAGCATTATGTACAAGTATCCAAAGCATGTTTCTACTAGTTCATATCATAGATCATCACAATTAACTAATTTCACATAATCCCTTCTTTTTATATCAAATCATCTAACGATACTCTAATATATACCCATTCATATATGAATATCACACAAATTTCACTACTACAAGATCACCATATCTTATCATACTACTATAACAATTGGGTTTCACTTCAAGTCTTCAGTATAATCAAATACAAGCATAAGTCACCGTCTACATGGTGATTCTAACATATATTCAAGCTCAATTTCATATATTTCACGGATTGATTAAACCCATTTCATCAAGATCATAAAACATATAATTTAACTTACCTTATGTTGAAGACACTAAGATGTTTGAGTAAATAGGCACATGCATTCAAATTTTGCCCTAAAACACACCAAATTTCTAGATTTTCTTGTGATTGTTGGAGGAGAAGGGTTCTCCTTCCCCTGCTTCTCTCTTGCGACACACACCCACACCCCTTTTCTTTCTTTCTTTTTTTATATATAAACACATCTTTCTGGATGTGCATATCCAGCCCTTATAGGTTTGTTACCTCTACCACATTCTTACACTTAAAACTTAACTTTGTATTTAACTAGGTTAAGTATCCCTAGTTACCCAACAACATGCCAAACCATTTAAACATACACCCAATAGTCAAAATATGGATTTTGGGGCGTTACAGATTGATCCCATTTCCGACCAAGCAGTAATAATTTACCATAACCCAAGCCTGTATAGGGAAAATAAGTCAAGAGTACCTGAGCTAGCACTTGATTTAAATGCAAGTTTATATTATCTCAGCCGTTTAATCAATTAGATAAGTACAGATAGCATTTACAGGAAGTCTTTAGTCTGGAATATGGCATAAGCTAACCAATTAGAATGCTAACGGTCTTATTTAAGTCATAGACTTAGACCGACTAGCTTAAAGGATCAAAACGGTACAATACGCCTGATTAAGCGATGACCGGATAGAATGTAGTTTAAACCCAACAAGTATTTAAGACTTGTATGTCATGGGTAAACAATTAACATTCTGGAATTTGAGATTAAAATGATAAGGTTAAACCCGTTTCGATTAATTTTCGTAAACTTGTTACATATACTTAACCGTACGCATAACCTAAGCCTGTATAGGGAAAATAAGTCAAGAGTATTTACCTGAGCTAGCACTTGATTAAATGCAAGTTTATATTATCTCAGCCGTTTAATCAATTAGATAAGTACAGATAGCATTTACAGGAAGTCTTTAGTCTGGAATATGGCATAAGCTAACCAATTAGAATGCTAACGTTCTTATTTAAGTCATAGACTTAGACCGACTAGCTTAAAGGATCAAAACGGTATAATACGCCTGATTAAGCGATAACCGGATAGAATGTAGTTTAAACCCAACAAGTATTTAAGACTTGTATGTCATGGGTAAACAATTAACATTCTGGAATTTGAGATTAAAATGATAAGGTTAAACCCGTTTCGATTAATTTTCGTAAACATGTTACATATACTTAACCGTACGCATATAAGCGATATCGGGTAACTGGATGAGTCATGAACAAGTTCTATATGTCATTATACTTTAAATAAGTTGTATATCAGCAGGATATCAACTTATATGCCCGTTGAGATTTTAAAACGAAACTACGCGTTATAAGACGTTTTGACCATTTATGTGTCGTATAAAAGGAACTTGCATGTATTCTGATGTTACGATCATAAATATTTTGGAAAAAAAATACTTAATTTGTGATATATGATTAGTAAGATAGCACACATAAGTGTGATTTATGGTGTAGGACCAAACGATGTACCAAAAGGGCATTTTGGTTCTTTAAAAATATGATTTTCGATATTATATTAAAATTTAGTTTTTTATCAGAATAATAACATCAAAATATGTTAATTTACATTAACGTATCAGTAGGTAATTCATTTGCAAATTCATTGTTGATTAAAATCTTGTTTATGTAAAAAGGGCATTTTAGTTAAAGATTGACATTTAGCGAAACTTGTGCGTAAACTCATATTATGATTATGATCATGTAATATAACCTCAGAGGGATATGCTACATTGTATTATGATCATAATGCGACTATAAGTAAGAAGTTAACTAATCTAAGTCGGGTCTGAATCGAAAGTCAAAGCAGAAGTCAAACTTCACGACTTTTGGTTGCGAATCGACTTTAGGACTGAAATTGACGGATCGAACATGTTCCCACATGTTCTAATAATTATTACCAACTTGTTTAAGTATCAAAATATATTTATAACATATATAAACTCGGATTATAATATTTTCAAAAACTGGCGTGTTTGATTTTTTAATAATAAAACTTTGACCCGTCAATTGGTCTAGTAAACGTGATCTTTATGAGGTGTCCTTTATAGGGATTAACACCTACCTTATTACAATCCTTAGCCATGTTATTATGAACTATGGCTGGACCATAATGGTCTTAACCAAAAGTCAAAGCGTTTTCCGTAAACGCTTGACTTTTGGCTATAAAAAGCCTATAAAAGAAAATGCAAAAGAAATGAACACTTACAAGTGATCCTTGGATGAAATATAACTAAGTTGGATGCTCCTTTCAGTTAGGAACTTCCAAATGAGGGAGATAGAATGATTTATGAGAAAGGTGCAAGTTCAAGTGAAGAACCAATGCTCCTATTTATAGTTGGAGAGCTTGAAGGAGGTGATGCTAGGTGTTAACGGGTGTCTACAAGCGTCCTAAAACGTGGCATAGCAGTATAGAAGCCCATGGTTTCGAATTGAATGTGTTTTGGTAGCTTGTGTGGTTGCCAAACAAATTTTTCTACAGCAGACCTCCTCTGGCAGCCCACGAGAGACCAGGCCTTGTCTCTTGCAGCCTGCGAGCGGCCAATAAAATCTTTCTAAAACACCTTTATAAGCATAATTAGCCCTCCGTAGCTAATATTTGGCGTACTCAGGAGTATGCCCGGACATTGTCAAGCTCTCGGTTCGTTAACAGGTCACTCATAGGTATAAATTAACATGTTGACACTTTTAACTCCTCCATCGTCCAACTTTTACATATTTACACAAATAATCCCTCTCGTCCAATAAGTGGCTCATAAGAGAGTTAAGACTTCGTAAAGGGTCACTCAGAGGCTTAGTTTGAGCATGTTGACACCTTTAGTCCTTATTAGACTTAATATAAAAGTAATGACACGTGTCGCTATATTATTCGACACGATTTTACGAGGTGTTACACTTATATTAACTGTGATTGAAAGTATATGTGTCCACTTAAACTCAAAACTCGGTTCAAAGTTCTTATCATGTAAATTTAGTTCAAGTTCGGTCAATCTACCTAAGGTCTCACACTAGCAAACACAATACACCAAATCCCACCTCAAGCTTATGGAACAAAAGGAACGAATCATTCGACCCATTTCCTAACCGTTTTATACCAAAATCAACAGAATTAAAAACCAAGTAAACTATTTTTTTTTTTTTTCTTTTGAGTACTTGATTTCTTTTTGCATACCTCACCTAGAGGCTGTCTCAACCAGTGCCACCATCCCCGAGAGCGACAACGTGGGCTTCGGCATTTAAGCAATTTTTTTCAACTTATCATAGAGGGATTCTCGATCAGAGTCACCATCCCCAAGGGGGATTCCATAGGCCTCATCTACTTTTTCCAATCAAGCTCATTTTTTTCTATATTTTTTTCTTTTATTTACATGATCAAAAATTCTAAAGATTTTGGCTTATAACGGCATTCCTTATACTATTTTTGGCGGTTTCGACTTCCCATTTTTCCTAGATGAGTACCCATTAGTAGACCGACATTTAAGGTATATTAATCTCAAAGAAAACTAAGAACCGAATCGAGCCTACTCACATATCCCAAGTTAGACACAAACTCAACCCTTTATTAACTCATATTATCATTATTTGAAACCAAATAAAAACTCAACTTTTCTATCATTTCCGTTTATATTTTGCAAACTTCTCCTTCAAACGACATTTTTTTGATTTTTTTTATTTTTTTCTTTTCAAACAACCAAATAAAACTACTCTACGACTCAACTATCCCATCCCCACACTTAAATTTTGCATTGTCCCTAATGCAAGGCTGAGAAGACTCACTACTAACTAAATAATAAAAACTGAAAATAAATAAATAAAATACAAACTATACAAGTGAAATGACTTAGCTGATATGCAAGACTATCAATGTGCCAATCAATTCCACCCATGTCCTCCAATCTGAACACGCTCAGCAAACAATTCTCAACTCTCACGCGCAAACGGAAGCAACAAAATAAACACCAACCTATCACTCAACATAGATAACTTCCAAACATAAAATAGTAAATAATTAATTGTTCAACAGAAATTTAACACAACCATTACCCACATCAACCTGACCAACCCAAATGTAAAGTGTTTAAGTACACATACAAACCAATGGAAGGATGAAAACAACATAAAACAAAAAATAGAAACCATTTAAGAACCACCTCACTTGTGACAACTTGTGCTTTTATTTTCATTTTAACTTGATGATTTTGATTATTTTACAACTTTTATATTCATTTTAACTTATTCATGACCATCCTTGTTGTACTTGTGACAACTTGTGCATTGGTGAACTATACGAAAGAGGTTAAAGGAAGGTTATCCTCCTACCTCCATGCATGACTTCTACGAACTTCCATGATATTTATGATCTACTTATTATGTACACTATAATATATACACACACACACACACTAACTGAACCCTTGATGATAATTAAATGATTGTCCGTCATGGTACTAGGTTATATCACCTAAGTACTTAACTTCTCGTTATGATTCTAATGGGTATCTTAACCCATGAAAACACATCAACCCGAACGGGTATCATAGTGTCAAAACGAGTATTAAGTCTAGGTAGTTATTTTCTCGTATACATACTTTGGTGTATTTAAATTGCTAATCCTCCGTATTCATCCGCATACTTACCAACCCACGTTTTCCTCTTGTAGGATAACTCTGTGATCCTCCAACTCTCCAAACTCTTCACGGAAATTACCAAGTGGAAGCTTGCAAAACCGTGAGTGCACTTGACCCATTTCCCTTTTTACACAATTTGGGTTGTAACATGTTAACATACAAAATACACGAATACACACACTACATGCTTTATACACTCAATCCGTTATACATGCTTATTGTTATGTTTAGGTTCATGCTAGATTCATACATGCTTTTGTCATTAACTTGGCTAGCCCCAACTTAACATATATAACGCTATAGGAGTAGCACACCGCCCGTCGGGGTATTGTTAAACTTAAAAGCTGATTCTTATTCTTATTCATACTTTAGTCTCATTACTTCGTGTGACGAGGGACACTTGATTCTTGTGGACACTTGGGTTTGACAATTAGTATTGCATGCTAGCTTACCTTGTATACAATTGCCATGTGGATTTGAGTAAACTTATTTATACTTATGCTATGTACTTAAACTTGTGTACTCGCCAATACTTTTTGTATTGAACTATACTTTTAACAAGTTGCAGGTTAAAGTTGTTGTATATGACGAATCTAGTAGGGACGACATTGAAACGCACCTAGAATGTTAGGCTTTTTATGTTGTAATTTTTGTTGAAGCTGTTGTTTTCGAGTTATTTTGTAATTGACAATCTGAATTATAGAATGAAATGAATTTTTGAATTTAATATTGTCACAAATAGTGTTATGATGTCTCAAGCAATCTATTTTGTCTCACTCTAATGTTTCCGCCATCGGTTGGGGTGTGACAGATTGGTATAAGAGCCATAACTACAGGGAATTAGGTAGAACTGCCATGTTCGACCTAGTTTATAGTTTAAGTGACCAAACTTGACCATTCTTGATTCTTACTTAAAATGTTAATTATTCCTACTTTGCTTCTTCCTATTCCTTGGGGTCTTAACATATACAATATGTCTTTCCTAAGACATTTACACAATATACATACTTGAAGACACTCATACTACAAACGAGACGACTCACAAAAATAGGGGTGAAACCCGCACTTTGGTGATTACTCTCAATCCGCGTATTCAATTTTTCATGAAATTACGCCATCAAGTTAGGAGTGATACCCATACCTTGATGGAAAATTTCCATTTCATACTCTAATGGACCCTTACCATAGAGTCAGAATTTGCTTCTCGTTTGGTAAGTACCAACCACGTTTAAGGAACGAAATTATCAAGTTAAGAGTGATACCCACATCTTGATAACTAGTCCATTCCTCGATTTTCAATTCTCGCCAAAGTTACGATTTTTTGATCAATTAGAGATGTGTAGTAACTGGAAGGGTAAAATGCCGTTAATCGCTTCTCGACGAGAGCATTTTACCTATAGGCCAAAACACGTTCCTCTAATTTGAAAGGATCTTCGATTCACTTTGGAATAGTCGACGCTTCTCAACCCAAAGCACTCCAATATTTTACTAAGTCTATCTTTTATGCTATCTCAATTTCTATATGTTTTAATACTTGTTATCTCGTTCATTTCGAACCTGATGCACAATTAGCACATCTTTCGCAATAAAAAAGCAATAGTAGTTATCGCAAATCAACTAAATTTATACTTCTTACGCAATCATACTTGTTTATACTTTTGAATACTTGCTATACTTATGTCATCCGTGTGAACTCATACGTGGTATGAGATACTTACATGCTCAAACGTGATTTTTATTGTCGACCACCTAGATGTCTTTTGTTTTTCGCAAAACTCAAGTTGGAGAAATGAGTCGAAGTCCAACCCCCACTCGACTATTTTCGTAACAAACACTATATCAAAACTTATACCCAAACCTTTTATCATTGTTTCAATTTTTTCATCTATTCATGAACCTCGAACCTTACTATTTTATCCAAACGATTTCTCACCCTACAACTTATTTACGTAAATCACATACACGAAACCCCTAATGATACTTTAAACGTTCTTTCACAATTTTCAAAATCTTATGAAAAACTATCTATCAAACTTAGACGGTCTAATGAACCTGTTGCCCGCGATTTTCACAATTCGTCCAATTACTAGAACACACCCACTTTATACTATCATTCTAAAGACATTTTGTTCCCAACGAAAGAACCAACACAAACTTTCTCTCACATACATACAAGTACGTTTTGCAAAAAAAAATTCTTTCAAAAATCAAAGTTCATCCACGGAGTTTTCAAACACAACTTTCTTTATTTCGATATAAAACACCTTCAATGAAGAAAGTTCACTGTTTTAAAGCCTTTTTCAAAAATGTTAATAAGCAATTCTAAATCTAAACACGTGGGCATGAAAGACTCATTAGGTCAGACAATCTTCGAGATACTCAAATCCTAATTTTTTTTTGAAACCAAGGTTACATTTTTTTTTCAAAGCACATCTTACATAAAAAATTAATACTTTTCTCAACATTCACCCGATATTCACAATTTTTTGGTCCTTCATTCCCGACAAACCCGACTTATTTTATTTCAACCAACTCAATATTTTGACTCAAGCAACAATACACATGCATATCGCCTTACACGTTTTTATTTATACAGTCAATATTACATGACAATATTACACATATCACCATTACACTTTGTATTTTACACACTCGCAATTTCATGGTAACTTATATATGCTAAATCTCATTTTATTCCACTTATATGCTCGATACTACATGCTAATATTATACGTGTTAGTCTTCTATCATGCTCAAAATTTATAGTTTCACAGTACTTGGTAGTCATACTTGAAATCTATAAGTAGGCATGACCCGAGTGGTTTCGCCTACGTTCAACACACTTGTGCATACATACAATCATGCTTACATACTTAATTTTTATACGCTATCTCGTACACATTTTGCTTGTAATACCGCAATGAAACTTGACTCATAGACTACTAGTACAAACTACGTGGATCCTGCACAAACCAAAATAATCGCGAGTGCACACGCGATTATATTGGTAGGCGCATGAAAACCATAGTGGGTTCTACTATGTATCGTAACACGGAACGTAACATGACACCGAATAGCGAAACGGACGTAACATGGTATGAACATAGTGGATACGCCGCGGGTACTTCCTATATATAAGTGTCCCTACCATGTTGCCATGAGAAATTCGGTGATTTCCCGGACCTTGTTAAATACATTTGATTCATAACAAACTTTGGTGACCCCACTTCGAAATGATTAGTACTCGATTATCCATGACAAAGCTTCATTCTCAAAATCGTTAGCTTTAACCGCTACGACTATCACTAGCATCTCTCAACATCCATGGTCGCATTTTATCCGATATTCATACCATTTTTACCCTTCGCATACACCTATCGTATCGTTCACTAATATACCACGATATTCCCGATTCTTCCCTTAACCTTTCATCCAAACTTTATTTACAGTGAATCAGCCTAAACATTCAATCCATTTTTGTAAACGTCCCCACCGGCTCAATCTTGTCAAATGTTCTGTTTCTTTAAAACTATCTTTCACTCTTATCTACGCGCAAACTGCAACTAGTCGGTCTATTACTGCCAAAACCTTTTAGAAACCATAAATATTTACCATTCTAGCTCTCTCCAATAAACATTTCTACAACAAGTGATTTACTAATACGTCTTAGAACTGACAAAACTTTTCTTACAACCTACGGTGTGGACCGCTCATTTTAATCAAAATACATCCTTATGCATACTAAAACCTTCCCCTTAAGTCACACTCTTTTCAAATATTCTTCCAATGAGTTGTCCAGACTCAGTCAAGCTCACTTGATTACACACACACATGCATGTTTTTCTCATTCTTATATACACTTACGATTGGCGTCTCAAAACACCTTAGTCAAAACAAAGTACTTTCACGAACCTACCACTTTTAGCCTTCAAAATTTTGATACAGACAATTATGAACTTTAAGCTTCAAAATCACGATTTTTGGCCAAACGTTTTCACCAAAATGACATCTTTTCCATAGTCTTCCTCTTGAATAAATTTCGGGACGAAATTTCCTAAAGGATGGGAGACTGTAATGCCTCGCTTTTCATACTTTCCTTAATTAGAAAGTGTAATTGTAATTCTATTTATGGAAACTTGTATTCGTATCGTATTTGTATTTCTTTCCAATCTTGTAATCCGAGACTTTGATCGTAATGAAATTCATACTTGATACATACTTGTCTTACAAGCATTCAATCGTTCAATACATGTTTACATACAAACTGATACTTGTTATACGTGCAAATACTCATACATTCATACTCGATACCTAAAATACACTTACATATGCATTACACACTTAAAAACATGCAAAAATACCAAGTTATAACATGAAATGAAAGAAAAACCAAGTTCAGGGACTAAAAGTGACAAAAAATAAAGAAGTTTCTTGAATCATCTTGCTCGCGGCCCGCGACCGTGCCTCCTTAAGCCTCTCGCGCCCCACGAGAGGGCTTAATCTGGATTTTGTGGTTTCTAGCTCATGGATTGGTCAATTTTATGTTTCTACATTAAATGCACTCGCCTAACTCACCTCCTAACCACAACTATAAATACCCACCTCCTCCTACTCTCATTTCACACCTCAAACACTCATCTCTCTCTATAAAGCTCTCTCTCAGTTCTGAAAGTTCAAGACTTTCAAGTGAGTTCTAACTCACCTTTCTCTCCCTTCTTCACTCTTTTCTTCCTTCTTAACACTTGGAACACCTCTAGGAGTGTTTCCATAGGTTTTCCATGGAAAACCAACATGGAACATCACCATATTTGAGGTCCCAAGTGTAAGAACTTTCCATTTTAATAGGGTTTTAACCCACAAGAGTTGTATCCTTCCAAGCTTGTTCTTGAAACAAGACTTGAGTTGGTAGTGTGTGATTACTTGGAAGCCTTGGCTATCCTACCTTCAATCCACCACCTCACTTGATGATTTTGATTATTTTACAACTTTTATATTCATTTTAACTTATTCATGACCATCCTGTTGTACTTGTGACAACTTATGCATTGGTGAACTATACGAAAGGTTATCCTCCTACCTCCATGCATGACTTCTATGAACTTCCATGATATTTATGATCTACTTATTATGTACACTATAATATATATACAGACACACACACTAACTGAACCCTTGATGATAATCAAATGATTATCCGTCATGGTACTAGGTTACATCACCTAGTACTTAACTTCTCGTTACAATTCTAATGGGTATCTTAACCCATGAAAACACATCAACCCGGACGGGTATCATAGTGTCAAAATGAGTATTAAGTCTAGGTGGTTATTTTCTCGTATACATACTTTGGTGTATTTAAATTCCTAATCCTCCGTATTCATCCGCATACTTACCAACCCACGTTTTCCTCTTGTAGGATAACTCTGTGATCCTCCAACTCTCCAAACTCTTCACGGAAATTACCAAGTGGAAGCTTGCAAAACCGTGAGTGCACTTGACCCATTTCCCTTTTTACACAATTTGGTTTGTAACATGTTAACATACAAAATACACGAATACACACACTACATGCTTTATACACTCAATCCGTTATACATGCTTATTGTTATGCTTAGGTTCATGCTAGATTCATACATGTAGCCCCAACTTAACATATATAACGCTATAGGAATAGCACACCGCCCGTCGGGGTATTGTTAAGCTTAAAAGCTGATTCTTATTCTTATTCATACTTTAGTCTCATTACTTAGTGTGACGAGGGACACTTAATTCTTGTGGACACTTGGGTTTGACAATTAGTATTGCATGCTAGCTTACCTTGTATACAATTGCCATGTGGATTTGAGTAAACTCATTTATACTTATGCTATGTACTTAAACTTATGTACTCGCCAATACTTTTTGTATTGAACTATACTTTTAACAAGTTGCAGGTTAAAGATGTTGAATATGACGAATCTAGTAGGGACGCCAATGAAACGCACCTAGAATGTTAAGCTTTTTATGTTGTAATTTTTGTTGAAGTTGTTGTGTTTCGAGTTATTTTGTAATTGACAATTTGAATTATGGAATGAAATGAATTTTTGAATTTAATATTGTCACAAATAGTGTTATGATGTCTCAAGCAATCTATTTCGTCTCAATCCGATGTTTCCGCCATCGGTTGGGGTGTGACAGTAATGAACTCCGGCGATTGGACCTTATCCACCGTATAAAACTGTGTAGCTACGGCGAACTGAGGGATGGTCATTTCGTATACATGCCTTCCCATGGCAAAAGACACAGCATCGCTTTCACCAAAATTCCCTTGTTGTACTCGAATGTCGAATGGAATTCAAGAGTGATTTCCTTGTACTGCCGCTCGTCACAATCTAGCACCCTCCTGAATTTATCGCCCAACAACTGCTCGATCCTGCCCCTCTGACCCAGATGGACTAACATATCCTAGTCTATCCGTCTGTACGGCAATAGGTCTATTGTTATCAGATTGGCTAGTCTCTCACTCTCGTGTGAGTCTAGATCAAACTGCAGAAAAGGACTGTCCCTTAATCGTATACTCTGCCCACGGGGAACACCACCCTCTCTGTATCTAACGCTCCTTCTCTGCCCAAAATTCGGGGAGCGCGGCTGAGTTTTTGCTGGATCTCCTCATGGTCGAGTTGTGGGTCTTCTCTTCTTTTTCCCTGATCTACTCGAGCTGCTTTCTCCTGATATCTGCAAAAAACATTTAATTCACAAGATAATACAGGTAGACTGTCAGAAATATAAACCATGTTTGAGCAATGACCATATAGCATTACCTTCGCGGTCATGACCAGAAAAGACACTTTACCAAATATTAGATATATTTTGAGTGATCGTTAGCAAAAATACCAATTTATTAGACCAAATCTCGCCCGAATAGAGATTGAGTAGGGGCTAGAGATCTTATATTCATGAATGCGCAAATTGCCAACCTTATCCCAAAAATACCTAAAAACACGACACTACCTCCTCCCGGCACTTTAATTGTCCTTAATTAATACCCAAGTGCCGAAAGAACAACCCACCCTTTGAGTTCCAAACATAAGATAAAACCTTTTAGTCAATGCAGAAAAACGGGTTAAAATTTCTGTTAAAAATATGATTTTTATGACACCCATTACTAACCCAAATCCCCACACTCAACGTTGAAGCCTTACCAAACCAATCCACCCGCAAAATGGAACCATTAAAGCCCAAACCATCCCAACCGGAACCACGTTCAGCCCCTACATCCAACACTCAACCCAAACAAAGTTCACCCCAAACCCTCAAGGAAACTAACATGCAACCTAAACAAGACCCGACACTAAAACATATGAAGCAACTAAGTAAAAAATACTAAAATTAAAGTACAAAAGTTGCAAGAAACACATATCTCAGTGTCAATCTACAAGAAAACTAAGAAAATGAAGTGTAGCAAAATCCTTGAAAAACTCGTTTGAATGGTGAAAGATGAAAACTTTAAGTGGGAAATCAGTTAAGGATGATGTGGTGAAATGGTGGAAGAAGATTTGGGGTTGTTTGAGTGGGAGCAGTAAGTGTAAATAGAAGAAAGTAGGTTTAAAAGTGAAGATTTTGAGGTTTAAAAGCACAGATCTGATGTTATTGTCTCTCGCGGGCTGCGAGAGAGTCAGAGTTACCTCTCGCAGGCCGCGACCCTGTTTATATATGTCCGGGTTATTAGTCTCTCGCGGGCCACGACCGGGTCAGTGTGTGACTCTCGCGGCCCGCCAGAGAATGATTTTCACAAAAGTTTTGAAATTAACCTATTTCTAAACTCAAAGTAATACTCTAGACTCCTAAACTCGACTAAACCACTAACCGGCAAGTGGAACGATCAATTGTAGAAAAGCTTATGTAAGTCCGGATATCGAACCCACAAGACTCTCTAATTACGTTAACGAATCTATCTAAACTAAATTGACACACTTAATTTATTTTATGTGGGGGCGGTTACTAAAAATCCTAAAATTATGATTAAACTAATATTAATTTAACTAAAACGAATTAAGACGGACTTTTAAATCGAAGATTTAATTCAAGGATAATGGAATGGCTACCTAGGTTAGATTCCTTATTACAAATGATTGGATCTTTTAATTGATTAATAATGTGATAGGGAACCGGGATCTTAAAATACTAATTCCTAAGGAATACCGAACAGTACCCCCGACCCTTCTCGAGAAGACACCTATAATATCCTAAAGATTGCTATGTTTACCAGCTTATAAGACTTCCTTTCGGTTATCTAATATTCAATAAAGTGTCTGAATTAGCTAACTATCTCTCAATAGGAAGCCTAGACTAACTAAGGTTCTTGATTTGGTTTAACCGACTCGAATATGACAAGTAAACTAAAACCAGTTTTTCTCAAAACCTAATCCTAGCAATTTACCTATTTAATTCAGTTACTAAATTATTATTTCTCAATAATTAAATTTACTATAATGTTAAGATTTAATTATATGGTTCATTTAATTGTTTCTAGGGTTTATTGGCCAATTTACCGAACGATTACCCGAACTCGTTAAAACTCGACGATCAACATAAACCTATTATATGAAAGACCTTCAATTAGCCTTATGTGAAACAATCAAATAATCAACAATTAGATCAAAATATGCAAATACACCAAATCAAACAACCAAAGTTCACTACTTTATCAAAAATCCCATGAACACATTAAATAGTCAACAAAAATCCAAACTTTCATAATAAGTCATCAAAACCTAGGTAGCAAAAGTAAATCTAGCCAAGAATCATTGGTTTAAACATAATTAAAGCAAAGTTAAAAACTGAATTCATCATGACAAAGAACAAGGAAGCTAAAGATTAAGAAAATCAGTAATAAAACCCGTGATTTCTTCGATCTCTATGCTCCTAGCTTCAATCCAATGATTCTCCAACAACTTGATCTTCAGAAACCAGCTCAAAATCTCCAGAAGTTGCCTCTTGAAACTCCAAGTTCGTCCCATAATTGTAACTAGAGTTAAAATCTAATTATATAAACTTTTCCAACACAAATCTGATAAGTTTTCGAAACTTCCTCACGAACAGGCCCTCTGGCTGGCCGCGAGAGGGATCATGCAGCCGATCGCGCCCCACGACGGGGTCTTTTTTCTCTAGGAACTAATCCTCCTCTCACCACCCGTGAGAGGCACACTATAGGCCGGTTGTGGGCCGCGACCGGGTCTAATTTCCCATTTTACGATTCGTTTCTTCTCTCGGCTTCCAATTACGATCCAGCTCGGTTTCCTTCAACATTTCAGCTCATTTTCTCGTCTTTTCAGCTACTCCCACGAACCAAGACCTGCGAAACGTATTTGGATTAAAAGTAGATATATTCTTGTAAAACCGAAATGAGTATTATCAAAACTAATACAGACTATACATGATAAATAGATGTATTATTCAATACAGCAGACCTTTTGACGAAATGGATGTTACAAGTTAGTATCAGAGCCAAGGTTTGAGGGATTAAAGTACAAGCACCAAGGTGCTTGAACTCAAACTAAAAGTTCGTGCATGGTGTGTGTTCGCTCTGAGACGCAATCAAGTAAGTGCTTTTAAATTATAACGATTATGTATAACGGATAATGTTACGGAATATTACGGCATGTTACGGGATCTTACGGGATGTTATTGGATATTTCGAGTTAGAACGAGGCTTGGAAATAAGTCCTATAAGCTGAAACAAAGGAAAACAGTGTCGATAACACAGAGGGAGCTGCCTACACGAAACCTAGTCGACGCGGAGATGCAAGGGGTGTCGTCGACGCTACCTACATTGTTTGGACATTGAATTTTGTTAAATTTTTGTATTACACCCCCAAACCCATTGCATCACTCCGTT